>SJYV01010809.1:0-11600 GCA_006410875.1 Neotragus pygmaeus | reverse complement strand
ATATATATATATATATGGAATCCAGCTGGAGGAGGAAATGGCAGCCCACTCCAGTATTCTTGCCTGGAAAATCCCAAGGATGGAGGAGTCTGGTGGGCTACAGTCCATGGAACTGCAAAGGATCGGACATGAGCAAATGAGCATGCATGGAATCATGTACTGATGATCCTATTTGCAAGACAGCAAAAGAGATGCAGACATAAACAAACTTGTGCACACAATGAGGGAGGGAGAGGGTGGGATAAATAGAGAGAGTGGCTCAGAAATATATACATTACTATATGTAAAACAGATATCCTGGTGGGAAATTGCTTTACAATGCAGGGAGCTCAAACCTGGTGCTCTGTGACAGTCTAGAGGGGTGGGATGGAGTGGAAAGTGGGAGGGAGGTTCCGGAAGGAGGGGACATATGTATGCCTATCACTGATTCATGTTGATGTATGGCAGAAACCAACACAATATTGTAAAGAAATTGTCCTCCTATTAAAAACAAATAAATTTTAAAAATAAACAAACCACACATACAAAAAGAAAGGTGAGAGTGTAATCATCAGACACTTGGAGACTTCTTGGCCTTTAAAGTATATCATGCTAGAGTAGCTCTTTGAAGATCAGTAATATGAAGTTCTGTTCTTCACTGTTCCAAATAACACTAAGGGTGTCCATTGTGGTGTAGAATATCATTTTCAAATGGCCCTAAACTAAAAGAAATGGAGGAAGACAAACATTTCAGTTATAACTCAATAGGCCCTATCACATATGTATGTATTATAGTAAACGCCATAACCCTAGATAGTGGGCAGTAATTTTGCCATTTCTTACTTTCATGAGGCTCCAAACTCAAATTTGTTGAAAAAGTCTAGCATGTGGTTTCCATTAAGCTTCCATCTAAAGCCAGTTCCCCAGTGCAGGCTTTGCACAAAGTACTTCTTTAACATTTAACATTTAACAAGGGAACATTTCATGCAAAGATGGGTTCAATAAAGGACAGAAATGGTACGGACCTAACAGAAGCAGANCCGCTTGACTTCACATTCCAAGATGTCTGGCTCCAGATTAGTGATCACATCATCATGATTATCTTGGTCGTGAAGATCTTTTTTGTACAGTTCTTCTGTGTATTCTAGCCACCTCTTAATATCTTCTGCTTCTGTTAGGTCCAGAGCATTTCTGTCGTTTATCAAGCCCATCTTTGCATGAAATGTTCCCTTGGTATCTCTAATTTTCTTGAAGAGATCTCGTCTTTCCCATTCTGTTCTTTTCCTCTATTTCTTTGCATTGATCACTGAAGAAAGCTTTCTTATCTCTTCTTGCTATTCTTTGGAACTCTGCATTCAGATGCTTATATCTTTCCTTTTCTCCTTTACTTTTTGCCTCTCTTCTTTTCACAGCTATTTGTAAGGCCTCCCTAGACAGCCATTTTGCCTTTTTGCTTTTCTTTTCCATGGGGATGGTCTTGATCTCTGTCTCCCATACAATGTCACAAACCTCATTCCATAGTTCATCAGGCACTCTATCTATCAGATCTAGGCCCTTAAATCTATTTCTCACTTCCACTGTATAATCACAAGGGATTTGATTTCGGTCATACCTGAATGGTCTAGTGGTTTTCCCTACTTTCTTCAGTTTAAATCTGGAGTAGCAGAATATATACCCCCAAATATACCACTTTGTTATAAGGATTATTTTGAGTTAAAGGCTCTTGAGAAACAGCACATGCAGGAAGGGTATGCTGAACTCATCTTTCTTCCTAAAAGCAGGAGATAAGTGTTCCATGTGAAAGATGCCCTCCCTGTGCCAAGGGGAAAGAAACATACTGATGAGCAGAGATGGGAAGCTGAGGCTGGGAGAAATCTGTACAAACAGAGCTTATTAAAATAACCCTCATCTTCCTTTTGTCTTCACAGATATTTTAGTGAAGTGCGTTAAAGTCATTCAGTCATGTCCGACTCTTTGCAACCTCATGGACTATATAGTCCATGGAATTCTCGAGGCCACAATACTGGAGTGGGTAGCCTTTCCTTTCTCCAGGGGATCGTCCCAACCCAGGGATCAAACCCAGGTCTCTGGCATTGCAGCCGGATTCTTTACAAGTTGAGCCACCAGGGAAGCCCAAGAATACTGGAATGGGTAGCCTATCCCTTCTCCAGCTGATCTTCCCAATCCAAGAATTGAACCAGTGTCTCCTGCATTGCGAGCAGATTCTTTACCAACTGAGCTATGAGGGGAGCCCTTTACTTTTCCACAATGACTATTTTTTGTTCAACCTGGTATATAAGCACTTAGGCCTAACTGCTTTGGGGGCTTCTTTTTCCAGTGAAGGCTCCTGTGTACATGTAAAAATATTAAATAGAATTTGCATGCTTTTCTCTCCTGTTAATCTGTCTTTTAGCAATTTAATTCTCAGGCCCAGCTGGAGGCTAAAAGAGGGTAGAGGAAAAGTTTTGCCTCCCTGCAGAGGCTTGCTAAATACTTTGTGTTGGATGAAAAACAGCGTCCTTCCCTGACTCCCGCCTTTTTGCCAATTCCTAGGATTATTGAAACAAAAATGGGTTGTAAACGGGGGAGGGGGCGGTAGAGGGGACTCCAGAAGGAGTTGTGTAAATGTGGACATCCACATTCGGAAGATCCTTGGCCCCGTCTTTGTTTCACCTCTGTTTCCCTTGAGATCATCTGATTCTTTTCTTGCTCTGTTTGGCAGAGCAAACAAACTAGATTTCAGAGTCATTTTGATGGGAGTGAGGGAGGTGCAGGAAAATAATGACTGGATTACTAATAATATTTTTGGAAGTTCTGTAGTTTACCTCTGTGGAAACCCCGTGGGAATTTGCATTGCAGTATTTTCACTGAGTGTAGGGCAAGGAGTTGGCTTGTAATTACTATTTCCCTGCAAGTCTCAGGATGCGTAGCATTTCTAGCTTTTTGTCTTGAAGTGTCCTGCGTGGCTTTAGAAGCCAAAGTCATGAGCAAAGGAGAGGCGCGGGCAAGCTGTCATGTGATGCTGCCAACTGGCTCTCTCACCACCAGCTGCCTTGACCCTGCTGCCCAGGAGCCCCTCCCAGGATGACCTCCAGCTGGAAGGCCGCCCTGACTGAGATGCAGAAATCATAACAGGCTTCGCTCCTCAATGCCATGCAGTAGATGGTGCAGATGAACTTATTCACAGGCAGCATGAAGAATGGACATGTGGACACAGGGGTGGGGAGGGATATGAGACAAACTGTGTTTGGGATAGACATATATATGTATATTACTATGTGTAAAACAGATAGCTAGCTTTCAGGCTTCCCAGGTGGCACTAGTGGTAAAAAGCCTGCCTGCCAATACAGAAGATGTAAGAGACATGGCTTGGACCCCTGGATTAGAAAGATCCCCTGGAGGAGGGCCTTGCAACCCACTCCAGTATTCTTGCCTGGAGAATCCCATGGACAGAGGAATCTGGCGGGCTACGATCCATGGAGTCGCACAGAGTCACACACGACTGAGCAACTTGGCACTCACAGAGGGAAGCTGCTGTATAGCACAGGGATCCCAGCTGGGTACACTGTGATGACCTGGGGGGGGGGGCGGGGACTGATGGGATGGAGGTTCAAGAGGGAGGGAATATATGTATACTTATGTCTGATTCATGTTATTGTTTAGCAGAAACTAATACAACATTGGAGAAGCCAGTGGCAACCCACTCCAGTACTCTTGCCTGGAAAATGCCACGGATGGAGGAGCCTGGTAGGCTGCAGTCCATAGGGTAGCAAAGAGTCGGACACCACTGAGTGACTTCACTTTCACTTTTCATTTTCATGCACTGGAGAAGAAAATGGCAACCCACTCCGGTGTTCTTGCCTGGAGAATCCCAGGGACGGAGGAGCCTGATGGGCTGCTGTCTCTGTGGTTGCACAGAGTCAGACATGACTGAAGCGACTTAGCAGCAACAGCAGCAGCAGCAACACAACATTGTAAAGCAATTATGGTCCAGTTAAAAAAGAAAAAATTCAATGAACTGTCTATGTCTCATGTGGGAGGGGCTGGAACATCTGACTTTGGCACATATTTTTGGAAGATGGATTTTTGGTATTGCTGTGGTTATGAGAGCTCTATATTTCACCACCAGATCATAGCTGGACTTCTTATTTCTCAAGAAGCAGAAGTTTTCTGATTATTTAAAAACTGATCAAATCTTAGGCAACCAACATACTTTACTTGAAGTGCAGTTTTTGTTTTTTCTTTATAAGAATGGAAAATGGCACGAGAGAGAAATGATATGGTATGTTTTTGCCTTATTTTATGTCAAGATACTAAAATAATTTTGTTTCAGAGCCATTTTATCTAACTATGATGACTGAGTCTTCCATTTTTTATAGGCCACAAAAATACCTTTCTCTTCAAATAATAATGAATGGAATTGTTATGCAATTGAAGCAATTATTTAGTAGTGAATATAGAAATTTATCAGGATTTATTTATTGAGGTATTTCTCATGTGTTTTTGAGAATGATGGAGGTTTTCATGGAAAAAGACACATCCAGAGTCTGTGTATGTTGGGGTGTGTGTATGCTTTTCAATCAAAGGCTTAACTCATAAAGGGCAGTTTTTATTAATATATATGCATGTATGTTCATGGGGTGCTCAAGGCATGAGTAGTGAAATGGTTTGCCATTCCCTTCTCTAGTGGACCACATTTTGTCAGAATTCTCCACCATGACTTGTACATATTGGTTGGCCCTGCATGGTATGGCTCAGAGCTCCATCTGGTTACACAAGGCTGTGGTCCATATGATCATTTTGGTTAGCTTTCTGTGATTGTGGTTTTCGTTCTGGAGGCTATGGGATTATACTTGTTTCTTCTGTCTGCCCTCTGATGGATAAGTATAAGAGGCTTGTGTAAGTTTCCTGATGGGAGGCAGTGGCTGTGGGGAAAACTGGGTCTTGGGCCATGCTCAGTAAATCTTTAATCCAACTGTCTGCTGAAACTTTAGGAGAGAGTGAAGGGCAAGGAAACCTGGCATGCTGCAATTCATGGGGTTGAAAAAGTTGGACATGACTTAGTGACTAAACAACAATACATGTATGTATATTGACATATACATATACACAACCACAAACTTGACTGAAAATAAGAGAAAGCTTAAAATTAGGGAAAATATTTTTTAAGAATAAATTTAGCTTTACTGCTCCTTAAAGCTTCATTTTAACCTATATTCATATATTTGTTTTCATAAAACCCCACCAATCTTACCTTGCAGAGGTATTCAAAATCGATTCTTGTCACCACAGTGTTTCTTGTTTCTTCTTCTTCATAGGAATGAATTGATTTCCCAAAGTCCACTGGGAAAATAACAATGATAAAATGATATGTTTAAAAAAAAAAACAAAACTATTTTCTAGTCCAGAGCAATTTCTAATTCTACTCTACAAAAACAATTTTGATTTCATATAAATAAAGGGATTTATTAATGTGTCAAGGACTTCATGCGAGCATTACACCTTTACATGAAAGACCAGAATAAAAGACCAAAACACAACAATATGCCCCGGAGTTCCCACTGGCACATGGAGCTTTCAGGGCTCACCCCTGTGTAGAGTCTCTTTTCTTCCTAGACTTAGTTCCTCAAAAACCTCTTTATTGCTGGCTTCTTGGGCTCCTGTCTGAAGAGTCAGAGAGTGCAGCAAGTCCTGTGTAATCTAGCTTCAGTTTAAGCAAACTATACTGACCAGATCAATTGATGGAAGATGTCAGTAACTTTTGGGAAAGCATAGTAAGTTTAAATGATAAAGTGTGGAGTGGCAGAGTATGTGTAACCTCTGTCACAAAAATTCTGGTCAACCCCTGTGAAAATTAAAAAGTATTTTTTTATACATTTCAAGTAATAATGTAGAGTTTTTGCTATTTGTTAGCAAAATGACAGCTTGCCTTCAGAACAACTGTATGTGATGTTCCATAAGGCCCAAAGTCCTTTTCTTGGAATTCCACAAGCCTCCTGTTTCACTCTTTGGTTCACCCATCCTTCCTAACACTAACCTTTTATCTAAGCCAGTATTTGAGTCAGGAATTGAAATATTTTTGACAAATATAATTTCAAATTCCACCATGTGAGTTTTGGTTAAATGTGCCAGTTAAACAATTATGTTTACTATCACTCCTGCTAGAACTAATTCTTAAATGTCAGTAAAGAATTTTTAAAAGCTTTTAAATGCATAAAACCACAAAAAGTGAGAGTGGAAGGAAAAATGAGCAGGCATCCAAAACCTGGAAGCTAGAAGAAATATTTGTATTGAATGATTTAGGGCAGAGTTTCTCAACATGGTGGCTCAGCGGTTAAAGCATCTGTCCACAGTGCGGAAGACCTTGGTTCGATCCCTGGGTCGGAAAGATCCCCTGGAGAAGGAAATGGCAACCCACTCCAGTACTCTTGCCTGGAGAATCCCATGGATGGAGGAGCCTGGTGGGCTACAGTCCACAGGGTCGCAAAGAGTCGAACACGGCTGAGTGACTTCACTCACTTTCACTTTTCTCAACATGGTACTATAGATCTTTGGGGGCCAGATACCTGTTTGTTGTAAAAAGCCAGGATGTTTAACAGCATCCTTGCCTTCTACCTACTAGTTGCCAGTAGCATCTCCTCTCTGGTTGTGACAAACTCAGTATTTCCAGTTATTGTCAGATGGCCCTGGCTGATAACCATTGATTTAGAGAATCAGAAAAAAATAAAAGTATCTCTAGGGAGAATCCAGAAAGCAGGCTTGTCAAGGCCAGAGAACACCCAAAAGGCTTGAAGGAGGAGGCACCAGGCAGAAAACAGGATTAGCTGAAGATCTGTATGAAAGGTGGATAATCCCAGTCTATCCCCTCCCACCTCCTTTCCCCTTCCCCCACCATTGGAAATTCATTCCTTGGAGAGCCTGAGTCTGAGAAGCTGAACTAAAGATTTTATACTGGGTGTGGGTGTTACATGAGAATCTAATAGCGGAAGTGGAATTCTAGCCTCTTATTCAACTCAGCTCTAAAAACATAGGCATCCACATATACATTGTCCAGACAGGAGACTAGAGAATTCTAATGAGAAACTGACCAAGCCTGGCCAGGTCAACCTACGACCTACAGTCAAATCTATCAGTCAATAGTCTCTCCTTCCTTTGCCTCCCCATGGCTTCTAAACTAGGCTTTTAGTGCCTTAATCTCGTGAAAGAGACAGCCAAGGAATGAGGTATTTTAAGAACATCTCCAGTATGAAAGAGAAAAAGAGGGACTTCCCTGGTGGTCCAGAGGTTAAGATTCTGAGCTCTCAGTACAGAGGGCCCAGTACAGAGTTCCCTGATCAGGGAACTAGATCCCACATGCTGCAACCAAGGGTTCGCATGCTGCAACCAGGAGTCACATGCCACAACCAGGACCTGGCACAGCCAAATAAATAAATATTTAAAAAGAGAGAGAGAAAGAAAACAAGAAGGAACTTAGAAAAAAACAAATATTATAGGGAGCAACTGAAGACTTAAAAAACACTGTAAGTGAAGCTTCTCTTCCCAGATCTTGGTTTCTAAATACCATTTTCCATGGGGCTGGATGCACAGAAACATCTTGTGCCAGAAGATAAAGAAATGCCAAAGAATGACAAGAGAAGATGCAAAAAAACAAACAAACAAAAAAAGGAGCCATCTTGAATGGTGTCTCCTCACCAAAATGAGGCAATTGGAGTATAAAAATAAAAAACATAGGATTATAGCCCTTGATTAAAATAGGAATCCATGAGTCCAGACTGAGAAAGATAAATGAGGGAGAAAGGAAACCCTTCCTTTCAAAGGACATCAGCAAATAATTGTAGAAAGAAAATGGGAATGGATAATCACCATTTGACAACCATTTGACACTGACTAGTGGTAGCTGATACAGACAAGGTCATAAATAGAGGCTAAGACTCTTGTGAGTAGAGGTTTGGTGAGGAACAGATACTGGCATACACTCAGAATCACCCTGCACAAAATTCCAATCAAATACAAAGGGGGAACTGGTCACTTCACAGTGGATAAAACTGGTTGACACCAAATGATGGGAAATCAGGATTAATATTACCAGTAGCAGGATGGGTCCACACTGTGCATCTGATGTGAGGCGTCAAATAAGAACACAGCATCATTTTTTAAATTTTATTTATTCATTTTTGGCTGTGCCGGGTCTTTGCTGCTCAGGCTTTTCTCTAGTTGCAGTGAGTAGGAACTACTCTCTAGCTGTGGTGCCCAGGCTTCTCACTGCAGTGGTTTCTCTTGTGTAGCATGGGTTCCAGGGCACTTGGGCTTCAATAATTGTGGCACATGGGCTCAGTAATTGCAGGTCTCAGGCTCTAGAGGTCAGGCTCAGTAGTTGTGCTGCATGGGCTTAGTTGCTCTGTGGCATGTGGGATCTTCTCAGACCAGGGATTGTCTCCTGAGTTGGCAGATGGATTATTTACCACTGAACCATCAGGGAGGCCCCAAGGGCACCATTTTTTCAGTATTCCTTCCAAGAGTCTATGGCTCAAGTCCGATCATGGGAAGCATTGGACACACTGAGGTTGATGATCGTCTTATCTTGTGTTAAGATTGTTAATGACTTGAGAGAGGGGGAAAGATTGCAGAACTGTTTAGATCAATATATAAATGCACTGTATGTTTCTATATAGGATTCTAGACCTTAAAAGAGGAATTATTTGGAGAATTGGTGGAATCTCTAGTAAATGGGATCTAGCAAAGATGCCACACCCGACACAGGCCCTGTTATCAGGGCTACTTCTTGTTTTGTTTTGTTTTTTTACTTTATTTTCCTTTACAATACTGTATTGGTTTTGGCATACATTGACATGAATCCGCCATGGGTGTACATGAGCTCCCAAATATGAACCCCCCTCCCACCTCCCACCCCACAGAGCTACTTCTTGTTCATGTTTAAATAGTCCATTGTTACATTCAAATTATTGTTTTTTTGCAGAGGGCAGAATGGTCAGTTACATGAAGAGATTATGAGGTCCTCCTACCACCCCTGTATTCTTTATGTTTTTAAGAGTGGCACTAATATCTGCCAGATCCTCTGTGATGAAGAATTGTCTTTGATTTACTATCTTGGCCATGGGTGGGTGGATGGGTGTGTGGGTGTGTGGGTGTGGGTGTGGATGTGTGTGGGTGTATGGGATTGGCACTTTCACAGCTCTCCACTTGGCCATTTCACTATGCTATCTCTTATCCCACCGGCCAAGGAGGCAGAATGGCATTGTATCGATTACTGAGAATGTCTATGCCAACTATACATTCAGAGATCAGAAAAGTACTGCAGATGGGTCTGCAGACTTGGTAGATGCACAGCAAGCCACACCTGGCCTGGAGCTCCATTCATTTCCAGACCACTCATAATCCTACCAAGGCCAACAACATGCTTTGCAGGACCCAGCACAAATTAAACACGCAGAGCCCTTTGTTCTAAAATTAAGAATTTCAAAAGGGAAATATTGGGATGGACAAATATAAAACCACACTTGTAGTTTTTGTACAGTCTCTAAGTCATGTGTGACTCTTTGTGACACCATGGACTGCAGCACACCAGGCTCCCTTGTCCTTCACCATTTCCCGGTGCTTGCTCAAACTCATGTTCATTGAGTCAGCAATGCCATCCAACCATCTCATCCTCTGTCGTGTCCTTCTCCTTCTGCCTTCAGTATTTCTCAGCATCAGGGTCTTTTCTAATGAGTTGCCTCTTTGCATCAGCTGGACAAAGTATTGGAGCTTCAGCTTTAGCATCAGTCCTTCCATGAACACCCCAGGACTGATCTCCTTAGGATGGATTGGTTGGATCTTCTTGCAGTCCAAGGGACTCTCAAGAGCCTTTTCCAACACTACAGTTCAAAAGCATCAGTTATTCAGTGCTCAGCCTTCTTTATGATCCAGCTCTCACATCCATACATCATTACTAGAAAAACCATAGCTTTGACTGTATAGACCTTTGTTGGCAAAGTAATGTCTCTGCTTTATAATGTGGTATCTAGGTTGGTCATAGCTTTTCTTTCAAGGAGCAGGGCGTTTTAATTTCTTGGCTGCAGTCACCATCTGCAGTGATTTTGGAGCCCAAGAAAACAAAGTTTGTCACTGTTTCCATTGTCTCCCCACCTATTTGCCATGAAGTGATGGGACCGGATGCCACAATCCTCGTTTTTAGAATGCTGAGTTTTAAGCCAGCTTTTTCACTCTCCTCTTTCACTTTCTCTTTAGCTCCTCTTCATTATCTGCCATAAGTGTTGTATCATCTGAATATCTGAGGTTATTGGTATTTCTCCAGGCAGCCTTGATCCCAGCTTGTGGTTCATCCAGCCTAGTATTTCACATGATGTACTCTGTATATAAGTTAAATAAACAGGATAACAATATACAGCCTTGTCATACTTCTTTTCCAGTTCTGAACCAGTCACTTGTTCCATGTAAAGTTCTAACTGTTGATTCTTGACCTGCATACAGGTTTCCCAGGAGACAGCTAAGGTGGTGAGTTATTCCCATCTCTAAAATTGTCCACCATTTCTTGTGATCCACACAGTCAAAGGCTTTAGTGTAGTCAATGAAGCAGATGTTTTTCTGGAATTCTCTTGCTNAGACAGCTAAGGTGGTGAGTTATTCCCATCTCTAAAATTGTCCACCATTTCTTGTGATCCACACAGTCAAAGGCTTTAGTGTAGTCAATGAAGCAGATGTTTTTCTGGAATTCTCTTGCTTTTTCTATGATCCAGTTGATGGCAATTTGATCTCTGGTTCCTCTGCCTTTTCTAAATTCATCTTGTACATCTGGAAGTTCTTGATTCACATTGAAGAATGTGAAGCCTAGCTTGAAGAATTTTGAGCATTACCTTGCTAGCGTGTGAAATGAGCTCGATTGTGTGGTAGTTTGAACATTATTTGGCATTGACCTTCTTTGGGGCTGGAATGAAACTGAACTTTTCCAGTCTTGTGGCCACTGCTGAGCTTTCCAATTTTGCTGATGTATTGATTGCAGCACTTTAACAGCATCATCTTTTAGGATTTGAAATAGCTCAGCTGAAATTCCATCACTTCCAATAGCTTTGTTTGTAGTATGCTTCCTAAGGCCCACTTGACTTCACACTCCAAGATGTCTGGCAGTAGGTTTGTGATCACACCATTGTGGTTATCCAGATCACTAAGATCTTTTTTGTATAGTTCTTCTGTGTATTCTTGCCCCTCTTCTTAATATCTTCTCTTCTGTTAAGTCCTTACTGTTATGTCCTTTATTGTGCCCATCTTTGTATGAAATGTTCCCTTTGTATCTCTAATTATCTTGAAGAGATCTCTAGTCTTTGCTACTCTATTGTTTCCCTCTCTTTCTTTGCATTGTTCACTTAATATGGCTTTTCTATCTCTCCTTGCTATTCTCTGGAACTCTGCACTCACGTGGGTATATCTTTCCTTTTCTCCTTTGCTTTTCGCTTCTCTTCTTTTCTTGGCTATTTGTAAGGCCTCCTCAGACAACCATTTGCCTTCTTGCATTTCTTTTTCTTTGGGATAGTTTTGGTCACCACCTCCTGTACAGTTTTATGAACCTCTAACCGTAGTTCTTCAGGCACTCTATCAGATCTAAT
>SJYV01010808.1:279198-291970 GCA_006410875.1 Neotragus pygmaeus | reverse complement strand
AAGTTATGACCAACCTAGATAGTATATTCAAAAGCAGAGACATTACTTTGCCAACTAAGGTCTGTCTAGTCAAGGCTATGGTTTTTCCTGTGGTCATATATGGATGTGAGAGTTGGACTGTGAAGAAGGCTGAGTGTTGAAGAATTGATGCTTTTGAACTGTAGTGTTGGAGAAGACTCTTGAGAGTCCCTTGGACTGCAAGGAGGTCCAACCAGTCCGTTCTTAAGGAGATCAACCCTGGGATTTCTTTGGAAAGATGATGCTAAAGCTGAAACTCCAGTACTTTGGCCACCTCATGCAAAGAGTTGACTCATTGGAGAAGACTCTGATGCTGGGAGGGATTGGGGGCAGGAGGAGAAGGGAACGACCGAGGATGAGATGGCTGGATGGCATCATGGACTCGACGGACATGAGTCTGAGTGAACTCAGAGAGATGTTAATGAACAGGGAGGCCTGGCGTGCTGCGATTCATGGGGTCGCAAAGAGTTGGACACGAGTGAGCGACTGAACTGAACTGAACTGAGCAACTAATCTTAGAGTTCCTTCTTTCACTGACTATAACACTGGTAGATACTTTTGAACAGCTTTACTGTGCTCTTATTCCCTAATTAAGGAATTGAACAAATATTTCACAACTGCTCATCATATATTAGTTTTAGTGTCACATGTTTTTATCTTCTTAAAAATTATACTTGGATATAACATATTGAGGAAAAAAGTGTTCTAGGTAAGTTATCATAATGGATGAGATTTTTTGAAAGTGACAGAAAGTCAAATTCATTTAATCCTTCCTAAGGTGGGGTAATTATTAAATCACACGACTCTCAGTTGAAATATACAAATTACTGAAGATCTAACTTGATTTAGATCCTTATGAATGTTATCAGCATGCTTCTCTACTTCTCATTGAAGGTTTGGTCTGTCTTGTTTTTTTTTTTTTTTTTTTCAGGCAGACTGTCCTCAAGATGTAACAAGGTAGGCTATGCAATCGCTAGGCTTATCCTTGNATCTAACTTGATTTAGATCCTTATGAATGTTATCAGCATGCTTCTCTACTTCTCATTGAAGGTTTGGTCTGTCTTGTTTTTTTTTTTTTTTTTTTCAGGCAGACTGTCCTCAAGATGTAACAAGGTAGGCTATGCAATTGCTAGGCTTATCCTTGTATAGTTTAGCAAGAAAAAAATAGAACTTATTTCCCATGGATGAAAACCTCTTAAACACTTGCTTGTTGCTCTGCTTTGGAGCCTGTTCATCTCCCTCATCTGTCTTCTGATACTCTGGCTGTAAATCTTTGGATCATTTCCCCAGCCTGGAGCCATGTATGGGGTCAGCTGATTTAAACAGATCAGTAGAGAGTTAGACCAGGTGTTCCCCAAGAATAAATAGAAAACAGAAAGAAAAATCAAACAAGAAATGAAGTATACAATATAATAATAAAGGATGCACTTCATACCGAATATCTTTAAGAATAGTGCCAAATAGCATCAGCATACATGGAACCATGAAGTAAGATACAAATATAGTAGAAATATACATTCAAATTAAAGGTCAAGCATAATAGAAACAGAAAACTAAAAAAAGTTAGAATTGTTATATAATTCCAGAGCAAAATGGAATTACTAGAAGCATTTGTTTTAAAATCAGGAATAAGACATCCCTGTCATATATTGTATTCTCCAAGTTAATGTTTACATGGAGTTACTAGTTAATATAATTAAACGACGTATCAATAAAAATAACCTAATAAAAGTGGGCAAAGGATTTATAGAATCATTTTCCAAAGAAGGTATACAAATGACTAGTAAACATATGAATACATGTCCTACATCACTAGTTCCTAAAGACATGCAAATTAAAATCACAAGGAAGTAGTGACACTTCACAGTCCCTAGGACGGCTTTAATGTAAATGATGGACAATAACAAGTGTTGTTGAGACTGTGGAGAAATTTGGACACTCACACGTTGCTAGAAGGATTATAAAATTCTGCAGCCACTTTGGTAAACAGTTTGGCAGTTCCTCATAACACGAAACATAGAGTTACCATGGTGGTGGTGGACTCTTGTGATCCCGTGGGCTGTAACCCACCAAGTTCCTCTGTCCCTGGGATTTCCAGGCAAGAATACTGGAGTAGGCGTCTCTTTCCTTCTCCAGGGGATCTTCCTGACCTATGGATAGAGCTGAGGTCTCCTTGCATTGCAGGTGGTCTCCTGCATTGACAGGCAGATTCTATACCCACTAAGCCACCACATAACCTGACGATTTCATGGTGAGGAATATACCCAAAAGAATTGAATACATATGTTTGAAAAATGTATGCATGGATATTCGTGGCAGCTTTATTCATAAGAGTCAAAAAGTGGAAATGACCTAAATGCTTATCAACTGATAAATGGAGAAATAACATGTTTTATGGATATACAATGGCATGTTATTTGGCAATAAAAAAGAATACTGGTATCTGTTACATGACTTATGCTACAATGATTGAACCTTGAAAATATGCTATATGAAAGAAATTATAAAATAAGACCACATATTATGTTACTCTAGTTATATGAAATATTTAGAATAGCAAAATCTCTGAGATAGACAATAGATTAGTGACTATCAGGGATTGGAGAGGGGATGAAAGAACAGGGAATTACTGCTAATGTTTATAGGATTTTTTGCAGGGGAGAGATAAAAATATTGTAAAATTAAATAGAAGTGATAGTTGTACATCTCTGTTAACACAGTAAAATTCACTGAGTTGTACATTTCAAAAGAGTATACTTTATGGTACATGAATTATATAACAATAAAGCTGTTATAAAAAGTTATGTATACTTTTGAAAATTGACTCATACAAATTGAGAACTAGTATATTCCAGTAAATAATTTCCATTTATATGTTTGTTCTTTTTATTGGCCTATCCTTCTTGAGACTATGGGAACTCAGAGGAGCAATGTGCCTTTTCATTTGTCATCCAAATGACACACTAAAAATATTTCTAGACATTTTAGAATTAATGCCTCAAGGTCATTCAAAGAAAACGAAAATGTCTGCCCTACAGTGAAGATGTTTGCCAAAAACAAAAAACTTTAGACCCTGAAAAACAGTTTTTATCATTTAAGAAAAATTTGGGTTGGATAAAAATGGACAAAAATAACAGATAATCTCATTCATTTATCTAAACACGCAACAAATGTATGTTGAGTGCTTTCAATGTACCAGACACAGCTAGACACTGAGTTTATGCCAACTGCGCCTGCAGCTGCCTTGTTAGAGCTTCAATGAACTAACTAATTTTTCTATAACCACATTAGAATCTCAACTCTATCCTCTAGACAAAAGTCAGGATACTGTTTCCAAATGTAAACTATATTATACGTAAAATCTTTTGGTGGCTTCCTTTTAACCTTAGAATAGAATCTAAAAGCATTTATATTTACCTTTAATGCTTTGCATATCTGGCTTTTACCACCACTGTACCCTCATCTTGAACCACTTTTAACCCTTCTTCGCCCTACCCATGCTGGAGTTCTCTTTGATTTTTTTAGCATACAGTCCTCTCCCTTGACCCTTGTCAGTTACATTTTTCTGGAAGTAGGCTATTTCCCAACCATGCTCCCCAACACATTTATCTGACTGATGCTAGGGTACTGCTCATTTTTGTCTCATCTTAGATCCTGCTAACCCTGGGAAGTGTTCTCTGGCCTCTGCAGAAAAGGTTAGGTGACTCTGTATTATGTTTTAGTAACACCATTAAATTTTCCTTTACATCTTTTTGCATGCATGCAATTATTTAATTATTCACATATTTTACATTGGGCTTCCCTTTNTTCTCTGGCCTCTGCAGAAAAGGTTAGGTGACTCTGTATTATGTTTTAGTAACACCATTAAATTTTCCTTTACATCTTTTTGCATGCATGCAATTATTTAATTATTCACATATTTTACATTGGGCTTCCCTTTATAGCTCAGTTGGTAAAGAATCTGCCTGCAATGCAGGAGACCCCGGTTTGATTCCTGGGTTGGGAAGATCTGCTGGAGAAGGCATAGGCTACCTACTCCAGTATTCTTAGGCTTCACTGGTGGCTCAGCTGGTAAAGAATCTGCCTGCAATGCGGGAAACTGGGGATTGATCCCTGAGTTGGGAAGATCCCCTGGAGAAGGGAAAGGCTACCCACTCCAGTATTCTGGCCAGATTTCCATGGACTGTGTAGCTTTTTGCATACATGCAGTTATTTAATTATTCACATATTTTACATTGAGTTTTATGTGCCCAGAGGGCAGAGACTAGCTGTTGTGTTCATCACAGTATCTCTAGAGTCCAAGTGTTGATGGACACATGAGTTTTTTGATGAACACCTGTTGTTCAGTGGTAAATCTGGCCTTTCTGCTGCATTGCCTGGACTGTTGGAATTGTCTCCCAGTTGACCTGTCTGCTCCACTTTGACTTTCTTTGTGTCTGTATGAAAAAATCCAGACTCTTCAGCATGGTGTACAAGGTCCCCTGGGTCTTGATACCACCCTTCTTACTTCATCGATCTTATCCTTTGTCCCCTGACCTGCCCTCCTTGCATCCATGTTCCTGATTAAAGTACATTACCCTTTCCCTTCAACCTGCATCAACTGGATTACTCTTTCACTCTGACCACTTCACCAGCAAAACTGGAAGCTCCTCCAAGTATAACACTCTTTCCCCTCAACCCCACATGGACCAGATTATTCTTCTGCTCTGACCACTTCTCCAGNCTTTCCCTTCAACCTGCATCAACTGGATTACTCTTTCACTCTGACCACTTCACCAGCAAAACTGGAAGCTCCTCCAAGTATAACACTCTTTCCCCTCAACCCCACATGGACCAGATTATTCTTCTGCTCTGACCACTTCTCCAGAGAATTCACTGGGTCTTTTTCATCTCATTATCCTCAGCGCCTATTAAAGTGTCTGGAAGTTTTTGGTAACCTGAAATGACCTCCAGACTCCACAGCACAAACTTCTTGACTAATGCACTGAATTAGATTTAATTCTGAGCATTTATAATTTTTCAGTGAATCCTAAACTACTAACATTTCATATCTCCCATGAGAGCACAGCAAGACAATTGTGATAATCTATGATTCTTTAATGAATGCACAAAACACTTCTATTAAACTTTTATGTGGATAAATACTCTGGCATTATTAACATTATATCTGTGTTTATCTTAAGCCCAGTCAAAAACCCCATTTATCAAATTACTAGAAATAAAGGCAAAGCAAAAATAATAAACATTAGAATCTTGATAGACATGCAAGTAATTTCCGTAGTTCGACGAATGATCCTATACCGAGCCCTCCACCTCTCAATCCTCAGTCCAGGAAGGCAAACATCAGAAATTAGGGCATTTCCATTTCACGGGTGGACAATTGGAGCTGCTTAGGGAGCTGGAACAGAACTGAGACAGACTGTCAACCCACATGTCCTTTAGACCTATTTCTGGTTTACTGAATCATTCGTGGTTCATATAAGGAAGTTTTAAAAATGATTTTCTGCTGTTTACTCATGTTCTTTTAGGTATTAGCAGTAGACATTATTTCAAAAAGTGTTGTATGATCTTAAGTGTGGGCGGAGAAAAGTTACATAAAATATTTATCTCCTAGAGATCAATGTGGGTTATCACAGTGTATTAGTGCATCAAAGGCTCTAATAAATCCTACAATTTAAGAATAGTCATTAACTATATTAAGGAGAGCATTTCCAATATATATCTAACCAAGATGCTATATTTACCTGGACAAATATGGATTTTCTGCTAAAAACACTTTGGAAAATGCTGCTCAGAGGTAAGTTTAATGATTTATTTGGGGCTTTGGCCACAGTAAGTTACACTGGGTGGAGCTGAAGGTAATGTAGCCTAATACCTGGCCAGGCAGTTTTAAATTTAGAGCTAAACCATTGGCAGATGTGACCCTCAGATTTATCCCCTCACATCACAGAAGGTTTAAGTCACCCTAAAATTCACTGTGGGCTCTGGCAACATAGTCTGTAAAATGAATTACTTTGAAAACCCTATATGAATTTTCTTGAATTGTATTTTTCCAGGTGTAGCAAGGTGAAAATGGTACACTAAAAATTCTCTTGACTTTCTAAAATTGATTTATGTCCATGGAGAGATGAGAGTAAACAGATCTGAGTTAACTACCTTTACCTGTATGCCATTCTTCTTGCTTTTCACTATTTTTATTCAATCCTTTATATCTATATATTGAGAGTTATAATATTCACAAGGACTCCTAGGATGAATTCTCCAGTTCAGAGCATATGCCAAAAGCAGTGAAATACTTCTGGTTTAAAAATATGTATTGTTAGGACAGATTGGAGTTCCCTCACTAACTTGGATATAGATATGAATGCTTCATAGATATATTAAAAATTCACAATAGACCGATAGAATTTGATATTTTCATTACTTATTTATCAACAAATAATTTTTTATGCAATTAAAATACACACCATGATCATCAATGTCCTCGATAGTGAGTTCTTATTTCTACACTGGGATATACAAAAATCCCACTGTTGAGTCCCAGCCCAGAAGATAATGCATAGAATCCTTTCACCCCACTGTTTGGCCTCCTCTCTTTTGCTGTTGGTTTTTCCATAGCCTGACCCATCCGCTGACTAGCCTTAGAACAAAGGGATGTCAGCTGTTTCCTAATGTGTTTCATCCAGGACAAGTCTTACTGTGTTCAAAGACAAAGCACACTCCTGCCTTGAGAAACAAATATTAATATCAGTGGGGAAAAAAACATACTATTACAAGGTGGGCAAATAGAAATATAAATAAAACACACACATTCATTTTAACCTACAAGCAAGAGGGATTTTTAAAATAAGGCAAAATTAATTTTATGTTTATGAAGAATTTGAAATAAATCAGAGAACAGCACTCACACCTTTATTTTTTTTTTAAGAGAATTAAGCTACTTTTATTTCCTGAATTCATCATTGTATATTTAGAAATTCTAAGGAATCTGACAAAAGCTGCTAAAACTACTAACTGATTTTATAAAACCACAAAACAGTTAATTGAACAAATCACTTGCCTGTATAAATGAGAATTAAGCATAATTTTTAAAGATGAACAAGAAAATTATCAAAATTCTCATAAATAAATAATGNGAGGACTGATGCTGAAGCCAAAACTCCAATACTTTGGCCACCTCATGCGAAGAATTGACTCATTGGAAATGACTCTGATGCTGGGAGGGGTTGGGGGCAGGAGGAGAAGGGGATGACAGAGGATGAGATGGCTGGATGGCATCACGGACTCGATGGACATGAGTTTGGGCAAACTCCGGGAGTTGGTGACGAACAGGGAGGCCTGGCGTGCTGCAATTCATGGGGTTGCAAAGAGTCAGACATGACTGAGCGACTGAACATTTGTTGTAAAGCTGGTTTGGTGGTTCTGAATTCTCTCATTTTTGCTTGTCTGAAAAGCTTTTTTTATCTCCATCAATTTTGAATGAGATCCTTGCTGGGTACAGAAATCTGGGTTGTAGATTTTTTCGCTTTCATTACTTTATATATAAAGGTATATATATATATATACATATATGTGTGTGTGTGTGTGTATAAATATGTGTATATGTTTATATGTCCTGTCATTCCCTTGTGGCCTGCAGAGTTTCTGCCGAAAGATCAGCTGNTTGTAGATTTTTTCGCTTTCATTACTTTATATATAAAGGTATATATATATATATACATATATGTGTGTGTGTGTGTGTATAAATATGTGTATATGTTTATATGTCCTGTCATTCCCTTGTGGCCTGCAGAGTTTCTGCCGAAAGATCAGCTGTTAAATGTATGAGATTTCCCTTGTATGTTACTTGTTGCTTCTCCCTTGCTGCTTTTAATATTCTTTCTTGTGTTTAGTCTGTTAGTTTGATTAGTATGTGTTTCTTCTTGGAGGTATCCTGTATGGGACTCTCTGTGCCTCTTGGACTTGATTGACTATTCCCTTTTCCATGTTGGGGAAATCCTCAATAGTGAGATAGTACTGGGTGGCTGGCCCTCTTCTTTCTGTGGCAGAGCCTGGCAATTTGTAGAACATTCGGCTGAATAGCTCAAAAGAGTTTTAAATGTCACAAAATTCAGTGATCACAGAAGGAAAAAAATGCACTTTTGTCTCAAGAGATCATATTGAAAAACATAATTGAATCAATCTTTGTTTAGTATAACCAAGTTACCCATTGTTGAGAATTTTTTCTCATTTCCATCCTCTCAGCCTCAGGGAGGAATTCTCTTTCTGTCTCTCTCTCTCTTTTTTTTTCCCTACAAATTCAAAGTTTGTTTAAAACCTTTCCTGATACCTCTGGCTCTTAGTGATTTTTCTTGGGCTCCCATGTGAGTTATTGCTTATAACATTCTCTTGACACATAGTTTATATCCTATTGAAACATTGTTTATATTGTATTGAAGTTAGCTTTATATATTTATCAAGTTGTTTCAGCTTTGGAAACCCTACCTCTCTAATTAGATTATAAACTCCTTAGAGAAATTAGCAAAATACACTCTAGCTCTAGTTTTTATTGCCCTTATCAAAAAAAATTCCTTCATACAATTAAAAGAGATAGAAATCTCTACATTTAGAAAATTTTACAGTATCATGGTAGCTGCACTGTGACTTGAATATGTCTATTTTTCTGATGTCAAAAGATGAACAGAGCTTGTAAGTTATTTGTTTAAAGTCAGATTGTACATTTTCTTCTAAGACCTGCAGTTGGTAATTATTCTGTTATATCAACATCCTGATGGCCTTCATCATATGTTCAGCATTCTCAGGTGCTCCCAGCTGTCCTAATCCTTTAACCACTCCCAGATCATTCAAAGTGGGGCTCTGGCTTCAGGATCAAATCCATTATGCCTCTCTTCCCCAGTCACATCAGTGACCATCAGAAATTCAAGACTCTTGATTAAAATCATTAATCCAACCTGCGTAAATTGTAATCTAACCCTGCCCCTAATCACCCCTGCCTTCCCAAACCTATTCTCTCTGAAATCAGCAGTTCTCACATTATAACATCATTTCCTACCATTGAAGTTCACTTACTGTTGTATTTCTAATCCAAAAAATATTTTGTCTTGCAGAAGTATTCAATATGTTTTCTCTCCTCTCCCATTTCTCCGTTATTTCTCTCCTTACCCAATCTACATTCTATGATCTACAACCTCCAAAGCATGTGAACACAATTCTAAGCAGCTATGGATGTTCACAGAAGTAAAGGCATTCCAAGTTCAGGTTATTTGTTTAAATTATATGTTCCCCTGACACTCATATACTTTTAAAAATAACTCACTTTTGAAATAGAATTATCTAGGATCAAATTATACGAAACAGAGTCTCTACCATTAAACATGCAATCATATTGTAATAGCTACTGTCCTGAAACAAACAAACAAACAAAAAAACTTACTTGACTCCATGCTTTCTCTAGGCTCAAAAAATCTACTCACCTTTGCTACAAAACTTCATGGAAGATTCATGTATTTTCACATCTCTGGTTTCTTTCTTTTTTTTTCCTATGCCCTATTCTCAAGTTGATCATCATGCTTTCTGCCACAGTTGTCCACAGAAACCGTATTCATAAGTCACCAATGGTCTTTTTCTCATAAGATCCAATGGTTAATTTCCATCTTCATTAGATAGGACTAACAATCACTTTGAACATATCTGATCAATTCCTCTTTAAAAAATTTATTTATATTTTGAGATAGCTCACTCTCCTGGGAATCCTCCAACTTGTGTGAAAACTGAATCTCTTTCAACTTATCTTTCTCTCCACCTGCAAATGTTGCTGTGCCCTTGGGATCAGTCTTCAGCCCTTTCCTCCATCTGTCCTCAACCCAAGTGCATGCTGTTGACAACCGTGTTTATACATCTTGCCTGACTTCACCTTTAATTTTTCAACTCATATAACTAACAGCCTATTGGGTAGCTCCTCTAGCACGAATAACAGTCACAAAAAGCCAAACATGTCCAAAACAGTCCTTTCTTTTTCTTCCCAAATCCATTCTTCTCTGTCTCTGTTTGGCCAGCTGCTTCAGCCAAAAAGTACCAGGAGTCACTCTCGAATCTGCTGTTCTTCATTAGTCATTTTTAATCCATCCTCAAGTCCTGCTTTCTCTACCATCAAAATATATACATCTTTCAGCTAGATCTCAGTCCTCATAGACCATCCTGAGCAAGGTCAGCACCATCTTCTCCCTGAACCACACCAAAAACCTTGGAAACCAAAAATCTTGTGAAATCCAGTGAACTGGATTCATTCCTTCCATCTTGTCTATCACATTTTTTTTTTTTAATGTCTTGCTTACACTTCTCTCTGGCTAACTATCAGCATGATATTTTTAAAACACGAGACAGACTGTGTTTTCATTAAACTCTCCATTGACTTCAACACCCACTTACAACACAAACTCACCCTTTGACAGCATATATCTGAAATCTTATCATCTGGCCAGCCAGTCTCTGCTCTCTTCCACTTCATTATTCACTACTATACTATACAGTATTTGCAGCTGCAGCAGCCTCCTTTTCTTCTCTTCCCAGGGGCTATTTTAATTACTGTTCTCTCTGGATCTGAAGCTCTTCCCTATCATCTTTCCACAACTGCCTCTTTACTTCATTCAGAACTACTTTTTATAAAGTCTTTTTGACAATCTAGTTGAAGCTGTCCATCCTCGTTCCTTCCCAGCTCTCAGTCAAATATCCATTTTTATCTGAGTAACACTTAGCAATACATAAAAGTAATCAAGTAATGATTTATTTATAGTTTCCTCTGCTAGAATATAAGTATCTTGGGAGAAAGTTCATCACTTTATTCCCAGCTCTTAGAATAATGCCCTACAGATAATAGGTGCTCAGTTTTTTAGTTGTCATTGCACTCTGTAGCTAAACATGGACTAAAATGCACATATTTGACTTTCAGTTCTGGGAACTTTATAAACTAATGTGTCCTTACAAATGGAAGGAAGAAAGAAAGGACAGAGGTTGGAGGCGGGGGAGGAGTAAAGGAGGGAAGGAAAGAGAAAGAGGGGAAATAATTGACTATCTTGGCCAATTTTCAGCATCTTCCTCTTCCTGACTCCAAGACAGCTCAGTTAGGAGAAAGTAATCCACAATCCTGAGTTGGTTTTCCTTTTCTTGTTTGATCACATTGATACTGCAGTATCAGTTAGTAATTTTCCATAAAAGACTGGGTTTTTATGAAGATTTCATATTTTTAAGTGTTTGTCACTTTGGTCTACAGTTTGGATTTTCTCTGTGAATACTGAACTAAATGATTTTAAATGGATTCCCTACAAGTTTAATTAATGATTATGAATAGGACTGAAATGCAGAAGCTCCCTCTGGTGGTTTGATTTGTAGGTATACAAAAGTAATAGTCCAGAACAGAGCTTCTCACAACGGACCAAGTGAAGAAATGTTGTTCTGCTGCTCCTCAGCCTCCTCTTCCTCCTCTGTCTCCTCTTCCTTCTTCCCTTTTAATTTTAAATGTAAAATGAGTTTGGGTGGCAACCTTATGATAATAGCTACAAAATCAGTATGGAGAAGCAACTTCTGGAAAGTTAAAAAAGACACAGAATGCAACCACCCAATACCAGACTTTCTGTGAGTCCAAGTAAATACTTTAAAAAGGGCCTTGTTTTCTCTGTGCTAACTATAGAGTAAACATATCTCTAGCCTTTGCAAAGCAGAGACTGTAGGTGTTTTCACCCTTCTTCAACTTTAATGATATTTTATTTGCCTTTTCCTGGGAACTGGGCAGCTTGTACAAATGTAGAAATCTTATGGATAACATATTTAAGGGCAGTTCTTTGTAGAGCCTTGATAATATGTAACTTGTTATAAATATTCCTTGTTGCAATATTAGAATATACTGGTATCTTAAAAGTGATATGATAGTTATAACATTTATATCTTTTCCATAGCTGGCTTCTGGAATTATTTGTACCTTGAACTTCTAAGTAAAATATGTATTATTCAGGTGATGTTGTTTCCATAGTTTTAAGGTGTGATGGTCCATAATCATGTGTTTTTTTAAAAATTTCCATTAATGCAAATTTAGCAGAAGCTCTTATAATAATATGTTATCATCATGCAGTAATTATAATCATCATGAAGTTAGTTTTTTTCACCAAATGTATCTTTGGCTGGGAAAATATCCTGCTAACAAATGGAAATTATAAGGAAAGTACAATGTGTTTTATAATTCAGGTTCAACTTCTCTGAAATTTACTTTTGATTGGAAAAGACCCTGATTCTGGGAAGGATTGGGGGCAGGAGGAGAAGGGGACAGCAGAGGATGAGATGGCTGGATGGCATCACTGACTCAATGGAAATAAGTATGGGTAAACTCTGGGAGTTGGTAATAGACAGGGAGGCCTGGCGGGCTGCAGTTCATGGGATCGCAAAGAGTCGGACACGACTGAGTGACTAAACTGAGCTAAACTGATATTATTAGTATTGTTTAATGTTGTTTAAAGATTTATTAATATTCATCCAGCATAATTTTATACTTTGATTTAAGTAAGTACTGCATTATTTTGAAAAATAAAACAGAATCATGTTTTGCATAGAACTATCTGATTTAAAGGTTGAATTCACAAATTATATTGTGATGTATGGGAAAACTATGATATGTATCTATAAGATGAGAAGATGTATACACCTCTTCAGGCAAAATACAATCAAATAGGAAGGAAATTAATATATTTGATAATTTAAAGAAAAA
>SJYV01010808.1:173158-274984 GCA_006410875.1 Neotragus pygmaeus | reverse complement strand
ACACAGATGTGTAGAACAGACTTTTGGACTCTGTGGGAGAGGGAGAGGGTGGGATGATTTGGGAGAATGGCATTGAAACATGTATACTATCATGTAAGAAATGAAGTGCCAGCCTATGTTCGATACAGGATGTAGGATGCTTGGGGCTGGTGCACGGGGATGATCCAGAGAGATGATATGGGGTGGGAGGGGGGAGGGTGATTCAGGGTTGGGAGCTTGTATACACCCGTGGTTGATTCATGTCAATGTATGGCAAAACCAATATGGTATTGTAAAGTAAAATAAAGTAAAAATAAAATAAAATAAAATATTTTTGCAAAATAAAAGATTAAGATGAAAATAAATTTACTCAATTTGTTTTGGAAATTATTGAGAGCCTTAGATGGAATTTCTGCATCTCATCATGTTAATTCTTTTTTAGTGCTTATCAACAATGAAAGTGAAAGTGTCAGTCACTTAGTCGTGTCTGACTCTTTGCTTCCTCAAGGACTGTAGCCCCCTAGGCTCCTCTGTCTATGGGATTCTCCAGGCAAGAATACTGGACTGGGTAGCCATTCTGTTCTCTGGGGAATCTTCCCAAATCAGGGATCAAACCTAGGTCTCCTGCACTGCAGGCAGATTCTGTACCATCTGAGCCACCATAGGTATCTAATAAAACAATATAGATATCTAATTAACAATATAGGTACCTAATAAATAACAATATAGTTATCTAATGTTTTCAATTGCAGGCTCATTTTGGTGATAAAATAGTTCTACTGATCCAAAATTTCAAATAATTTCACCTCTATCAGTAAAACTGAAAACATCAAAGCATCAGGAACTAACAGATGAAGCTCTGCTAAATGTTGTATAGACTGAGGCAAATGGAAGTCTTGCCTGCTGAAAGTTTAAAATTTAATGGTTATATAAAAACTGACATGACCATAAGTAAATGATATGAAGAAAGCAGGACATAATTAAGTCAATCCCCATTACATTAAATAACATTACTATAAAGAATCCCTGAAAGACATATTTCTATGTCATAAATAGAAATGTGTTTATTTTAACTTGCCCTAGGACTTAATAATAAAGTTCTATTTGCTTAAGAAGGAAGGCAGTCATATTTTGCTAGAGTTAATTGCTGCCATTCCTAATGTTCCCACCTAGGGACCAGAAGCTGGAAATGGCAGGGAAGAAACAGCACAGAAATTTCAGAATCTCCTCAGATATGGATGCATGAAAAGGACATGATCATATGAAGTTATTTGCAGTGGGTCACAGAGGAAATTATCAGAGATGGTGGCAAAGAAAAGAGAAATAGAAAAAATGAAGACCAGGAATAACAATGCAATGCCTTCAGTGTTGTGTTTGTCTTCGTGTCTGATAGGAATACTAGTAACATACAGTGCAAATTAACCTGGTATTTCAGCATAAAAGGCTAAAAACTAGAAGAAGTCTATTTGAATTGCACCCCAACTGACCTTCCACCATCAAGTGTACAAATTTTAGATACCATCATCCAAAGGTATGGTCAGAGATGAGATTTACTAAATTCATTATTTCAAAAGTGTGGTAATTCTGAATGAAATAATATTCAGGATGGGTTTTTGGAAATGGGTGATTTAAAATGAATTGACAAGCAGGTCATTGGCGGTAAGAACTTCTTTTTTTTTTACTAGACGTGAAGTATTTCAATGTCAATATATAGAAGCAGAAGAAAACTGAGAGTTCCAGGGTACATATAGTACTTAGAAACTCAGAAGTTGGCATTACTCCACAGTCTAAAGTTGCAGTGTTCTCTGTGGCATTCTCTTAATAGTGTTGTTTATCAGAGCACTTGAACTTTCACAATTGTTATTTCTTCATATGTCTAATTCCCTGTTAGGTTATAAACTCCTTGCAGGTAGAGATCTTCCATGTATATATTTGTCTTCACAGTACAGTTCCCAACAGGAAGCAGCCCCCATCAGTGACCATGGTGGTTTTTACCTCCTAGAGTCTCTCAAATCCATCTCCAGTATCAGTGTTTGGTGATGCACTTCACAATCACATCACCTCCTGCCTAGACTACTATACCCTGCATCTCATTCCTTTTAAATCCATTCTCTTTTTTCCAACAAGAGTGATTTTTTTCCAAGAAAACTGTTATTATTTTATTAAGACTTAACACTGTAAGAGAACTCCGCCCCTTTCCTAAGAGAAAGAAATACATGTTCCTTAGAATGAGATTTTAAAATTCCCAAGTCAACCTTATAACATTAAATCTTGTCTCTTCTTTCCCCTTCTTGCTGTGCCATTTCAGTCATCATTTATCCTACCTGGATATCCATTTCCACTTGACAAATGCTTAATTATTTTTCAAGATAATTCTCTAAACTCTCCTCTAAAACAACACCTCCACTGGGATGTACAATATTATAAAAAATGAGTTTGCACCCCTTTTGTCACCATGCTTGTAATTTTAAAAAATAATTTAATCTATTATCTGGCTGCACTGGGTATTCATTGATGCATAAGGGTTTTTTGCTAGTTGCAGTGTGCCAGCTTCTCATTGCAGTGGCTTCTCTTTTCTGAGGAACATGGACACTAGAGCCTGCAAGCTCCACTGTGGCTCCTGGGCTCCCGAGCACAGGCTCAATTGTTGCAGCATATGGACCTAGTTGCTCCATGGCATGTGGGATCCAACTGGATCAGGGATCATCGATCCATGTCTCCTGCATTGGCAGGCAGATTCCTCATAACTGAGTAACCAGGGAAACCCTATTTGTAATTATTAATGTGATGGACATTTCTAGTGAACACCTGTATCACAGACTCCCCTTTTGGACCCATGATTGTAATGTACTTCCCCATCACTTTGAACCTAGGTATGGTCATATGATTTGGACAAAAATATTATTTGAGGGAGAAAGCTATGTGAAGCGTTTAGTTACCAGTGCCTAACTATTTTTCTTTCTTTGCTGAGGCAACAGAGGTAGCACATTTTGATAAGAAATTGCAATACTGAGCCATGTCCTGTGAGATAGTTGCCCTACATAGTTCAGGTTTTCACCTGACTGCATTTAAGTCCCTGGAAGTTAGGGTTTGCTTTTTAGTATATCCTAAATTGAACCATCCATTCGCATTTCCTACTCCAAAACTTGCAGGGAATTTCTTAAAAATAAGCACTGTGCTCACGGTATTTCATATAAGGAAGAAGAAAAAAGGGAAAAAGGAAAAATTAACTGATAGACTGAGTATGATTAATGTACATGTAGCTCATGTTCTCTTCAGGGATTATGAAACCCTGTCCCCAATTCTCTGTCCCCACTTGTTCCTGATGGTGTGAAGTCAGTCTGACCAATTCCAAAGTAAAATATGCAGTGCTTCATTTCCTACGTTACTACTTTATGGTATTATGTTATTATGAAATGAGTACGTAAGGACCCAATTTCACAAGACTGACTAAAGCAATATGTGTGCATTTTAAAAGAGTAATCAAGGTAAAATTGAGTTCATTTTCCATGAAAATTTCATGTACAACTATTGAAAGAAATCATTTCTGGCAGAGGCATTTTAAGGGCAAAAAGATGTAGGTGCAAATAATCTAAATGGTAAATGTATTTGCTCTCTCATCTTGAAGGTAAATTTCAAGTTTTTAGCACTAAAAATTCATTACCACTCTCTTTTCACTCCTCCTTAGCTCAACTGGACACCAGCAAACATTTGCATAAAGTTCTGAACCATCACCATTTCAAAGGCTTCTTTGAATCACTCCCAATTCTGCTTGGTTCAGGATTCTTCACATAGAGGATTTGTGGATTCCTCCTGCAAACAACACTGAGGGCTGGAACTCATTCATCTAAAGATGTTTCATGGCTGCAATCACCATCTGCAGTCATTTTGGAGCCCAAAAAAATAAAGTCAGCCACTGTTTCCAGTGTTTCCCCATCTATTTCTCAAGAAGCGATGGGATCAGATACCATGATCTTAGTTTTCTGAATGTTGAACTTTAAGCCAACTTTTTCACTCTCCTCTTTCACTTTCATCAAGAGGCTTCTTAGTTCCTCTTCACTTTCTGCCATAAGGGTGGTGTGATCTGCATATCTGAGATTATTGATATTTCTCCTGGCAATTTTGATTCCAGCTTCTGCTTCATCCAGCCCAGAGTTTCTCATGATGTACTCGGCATATAATTTAAATAAGCAGGGTGACAATATACAGCCTTGACCTACTCCTTTTCCTATTTTTAACCAGTCTGTTGTTCCAAGTCCAGTTCTAGCTGTTGCTTCTGACCTGCATACAGGTTTCTCAAAAGGCAGGTCAGGTGGTCTGGTATTCTCATCTCTTTCAGAATTTTNAGCCACACGTAGCCTCCATGCTTGGCGAGCATCCGGTACTGGCCGCTCACCACCTGACCCTTGGTGCACACTAGGGGAGGAGAAATGGGGCCTGAGGTCAGGGAGGCGAGGGCAGTGTACGGGAAAAGATGCGGGGGAAGAGCTGGAAGGGCGCTGAGAGCGTCTTGCCCAACACTTCATGTTAAACGTGGGGAAGGCGGTCTAGAGAGGTTAGCTGACGTCCCTAGGCTGGCTGTGAGGGAGCGGCCGTGGCCAACCCTTGACAGGCCAGCTCACACCGGCTCAGCTGTGAGCAGAAACCAAGAACAGCACCTGCCCTTCTTTCCCCTCAAGGCCAACGAGAGGAAGCCGCTCCACAGGGCACCAGCCGGATCCATGCATGCACCCAGGGTGCAAGAGCACCTCCTCTGCCCCACACTGCAGGTGGGGGGAACCTGCAGGCAGCGTGGAGAATGCCTGTTCTCAGCAGCCCCTGGTAGCAGACCCACCACCAACACTCTGCTTGTGAATAAAGGCAGTTTAAAAAAACAAAACAAAACAGATATCCTGATTGTTTCAAGTCATTGGTCAGACCTGCCACCTTTAGGGCCACAGAAGGTTTGGGACCCAGAGCAAAGGCATAAGCAAGCCTCCCAGGCTCCCAGTGGGGGCTGAGGCAGTACTGGGCCCCCAGCCACCTCCACACACAGCCTCTTCAAAGCTTGTGAGTCCTCGGCACTTGGCCTCCCAGCTGCTCAGCTAGGCTACCTGCATATGACTGCTTTCCTCTCCCAGAATGTTCTAAATGTTTATTTAACATTTGTTTTTCTCTATAAAAACACTGGAGAAAGAACCCTGCATCCCAATATGGTTCTCTTCCCCAGTCTAGAATGCTCTGACTGTTCCCTTTAAAAAGGAATCAACAAGTCCCTTCAAATGAAAGTTTACTAATGTTAGGATTTCTGATAGTTTTCTGAACTGCCCACTTACTTTCATTCCTTTGGAATTCATTCTTTTGAATCCCAGCTCAGAAACCCCCAAATTACAGAGAACTAAGAAGAGGCATGCCNTATGAAGATCTTTGTTAAGTAATATTAAAAAGTAAAATTTTCAGTTCTATAAATAATTTTTTAAAAGAAACCATGAATAACTCCCTTGAATGTAAACTAGAATGATAAAAAAGATATACAACTATTATGAAATGAAATCTCATATAAGCATATTTATTGCCTTTTCTAAGAAAGATTTTAAGAAGAAAACTACCCTTAGAACTCACATAGAACTGGACCACATGTTCAACAGCGAATTACTTTATTAAGAAACTTGGTACATGTAAGTGATTAGTCAATGATATGAATATAAACTGTAAATAATACCTACTTTGGTTAAATAGTTTTATTTATACTAGCAGGCTAGTTTATTAATGCAGTTCTCTGATTTTGCATATATATTTTTATTCATGTATTTTTCATTTGCATACATTCAAACTGTATAAATATGTATAGCATTAATTTATTGTGATTGCCATTTTATATAGATAATTTGATTCCCTCTACTTTAAAAATTAGCAAACTTTGTAAGTCTAGAAGGTTAATACTGTGGTGTAAGTAACAACAGTGTCTTTGCTTTAAACTCTAGCAAACATTACATTCTCAGAAAGACTGGAGCATGGTTTCTAACTGTCTTTAATATTTTCTATTTAAAAGGTAAATAAGATTTGTGGCCGTCCTGTCAGAACACCCACACAAAGCCCCCGTTGTTCTTTTGATGGAAGCAAAGAGAAGCATGGAATGAAGATCTCTATGAGAAATGGTGAAGAGACACTTGCCAACAGAAGAAAGTAAGACATTTGTTTTACAACCAGAAAGAGAAAGAAAGTAAGCCATTAATTTTACAACAGAATAGAATGTTTTCAATTAAGTAGAACAAAATACTCGAATGAAGAAACAGAAGATCAACATCAATTACCTTTAAAATTCAGTGCTTCCTCCTATTCTATTAACTAGGAAGATAGGTTCAATTAAGAAGACCAAAATACCTAAGATGAGGGATTTCTTTTTATATAATGCAATATGGCCTGCCTTACACATATATGATCATGCTGCTGCTGGTGCTAAGTCACTTCAGTCGTGTCCGACTCTGTGCGACCCCATAGACGGCAGCCCATCAGGCTCCCCTGTCCCTGGCATTCTTCAGGCAAGAACACTGGAGTGGGGTGCCATTTCCTTCTCCAATGCATGAAAGTGAAAAGTGAAAGTGAGGTCACTCAGTCGTGTCCGACTCTTAGCGACCCCATGGACTGCAGCCTACCAGGCTCCTCCATCCATTGGATTTTCCAGGCAAGAGTACTGGAGTGGGGTGCCATTGCCTTCTCCGACATATGATCATGATACACTTCAAACGTGGTCAATGTACAGTGTTAGTACAGCAATCTGTAACACTCAGTCATCTTGAGATGTGTATAAGAGACAGGTCACAAAGAGTCAGACATGAATGAGTGACTGAACTGAACTGATCTATTTCAGATTTTTGCTTACCATGAAGTGTGTGTGTGTGTGTATTTATATATATACATATAATATTTGTTTTACATTTTTAATTTCTTTGTTGAAATTCTCACTGTGTTCTTCTAGCCCTCTCCTGAGTTTGGTGAGCTTTTTAAGGAATGTAACTTCAAACATTCTATTAAGTAAATTACTTGTTTCCATTTTATGAGAGGTTTTTGTTGTTGTTGTTGTTGTTCTGGGGTTTTATCTTGTGCTTTCATTTGGAACACATTTCTCTGAATTGTCATTTTGTTTGGCTTTTCTTGTTTATCTCTATAATTTAGATGAAATAATTACCTCTCCTGCTCTTGAAAGTAAGGTCTTGTCTGGGAGTGTCCCTATGCTGACCATGTGTGCCCAGTGGCTTTGGCAGGAGGACTGGAGCCAAAACAAGCATGGGCAAGGGCTTTTTTCAGGGTTTTCTGAAGTTTTCGCATTGGCAGGGTGGGCTGGAGCCTGTTAAGCCAAGGACTTGTTCTAAGGTACATGTGCATTTTGAAGGAGGATTTTTTTCCTTCCTTCTAAATTGTCAACTCTCTTAGGGAAAATTCAATTTCTAATCTTTTATCTCCTACAACATCTAAAATACATGTTCTTTGCACATATTGAAATAAAATAACTATTGTTTAAATAAAAGAGATGATGCATAACTGCTTTAATGCTCATTAATGGAAAATTTTTTAAAAATTTATACTTTAAGGAAACTTTAGAATAATTTATTCTAAGTTCTTCATATTACATATAAGAGAATCAAGTTCTGTAAAGGTCTGTCACTGTTATCAAGATCTCAGCAATTAAGGATATATTAGGACAAGAACTAAAGTCTCTTGATTCAGAGGCAATGCTTTTATGTATTTTTAACTATACTACTGTGCCTTTTTGAATGTATAAGATATCTTGTGAATCTTTTTTGATGCTTTACATGATAATGTGTCTAATTAATTACTTAATTTTCAGTGATAATTTCATAAGTTATATGAAGATCTTTGTTAAGTAATATTAAAAAGTAAAATTTTCAGTTCTATAAATAATTTTTTAAAAGAAACCATGAATAACTCCCTTGAATGTAAACTAGAATGATAAAAAAGATATACAACTATTATGAAATGAAATCTCATATAAGCATATTTATTGCCTTTTCTAAGAAAGATTTTAAGAAGAAAACTACCCTTAGAACTCACATAGAACTGGACCACATGTTCAACAGCGAATTACTTTATTAAGAAACTTGGTACATGTAAGTGATTAGTCAATGATATGAATATAAACTGTAAATAATACCTACTTTGGTTAAATAGTTTTATTTATACTAGCAGGCTAGTTTATTAATGCAGTTCTCTGATTTTGCATATATATTTTTATTCATGTATTTTTCATTTGCATACATTCAAACTGTATAAATATGTATAGCATTAATTTATTGTGATTGCCATTTTATATAGATAATTTGATTCCCTCTACTTTAAAAATTAGCAAACTTTGTAAGTCTAGAAGGTTAATACTGTGGTGTAAGTAACAACAGTGTCTTTGCTTTAAACTCTAGCAAACATTACATTCTCAGAAAGACTGGAGCATGGTTTCTAACTGTCTTTAATATTTTCTATTTAAAAGGTAAATAAGATTTGTGGCCGTCCTGTCAGAACACCCACACAAAGCCCCCGTTGTTCTTTTGATGGAAGCAAAGAGAAGCATGGAATGAAGATCTCTATGAGAAATGGTGAAGAGACACTTGCCAACAGAAGAAAGTAAGACATTTGTTTTACAACCAGAAAGAGAAAGAAAGTAAGCCATTAATTTTACAACAGAATAGAATGTTTTCAATTAAGTAGAACAAAATACTCGAATGAAGAAACAGAAGATCAACATCAATTACCTTTAAAATTCAGTGCTTCCTCCTATTCTATTAACTAGGAAGATAGGTTCAATTAAGAAGACCAAAATACCTAAGATGAGGGATTTCTTTTTATATAATGCAATATGGCCTGCCTTACACATATATGATCATGCTGCTGCTGGTGCTAAGTCACTTCAGTCGTGTCCGACTCTGTGCGACCCCATAGACGGCAGCCCATCAGGCTCCCCTGTCCCTGGCATTCTTCAGGCAAGAACACTGGAGTGGGGTGCCATTTCCTTCTCCAATGCATGAAAGTGAAAAGTGAAAGTGAGGTCACTCAGTCGTGTCCGACTCTTAGCGACCCCATGGACTGCAGCCTACCAGGCTCCTCCATCCATTGGATTTTCCAGGCAAGAGTACTGGAGTGGGGTGCCATTGCCTTCTCCGACATATGATCATGATACACTTCAAACGTGGTCAATGTACAGTGTTAGTACAGCAATCTGTAACACTCAGTCATCTTGAGATGTGTATAAGAGACAGGTCACAAAGAGTCAGACATGAATGAGTGACTGAACTGAACTGATCTATTTCAGATTTTTGCTTACCATGAAGTGTGTGTGTGTGTGTATTTATATATATACATATAATATTTGTTTTACATTTTTAATTTCTTTGTTGAAATTCTCACTGTGTTCTTCTAGCCCTCTCCTGAGTTTGGTGAGCTTTTTAAGGAATGTAACTTCAAACATTCTATTAAGTAAATTACTTGTTTCCATTTTATGAGAGGTTTTTGTTGTTGTTGTTGTTGTTCTGGGGTTTTATCTTGTGCTTTCATTTGGAACACATTTCTCTGAATTGTCATTTTGTTTGGCTTTTCTTGTTTATCTCTATAATTTAGATGAAATAATTACCTCTCCTGCTCTTGAAAGTAAGGTCTTGTCTGGGAGTGTCCCTATGCTGACCATGTGTGCCCAGTGGCTTTGGCAGGAGGACTGGAGCCAAAACAAGCATGGGCAAGGGCTTTTTTCAGGGTTTTCTGAAGTTTTCGCATTGGCAGGGTGGGCTGGAGCCTGTTAAGCCAAGGACTTGTTCTAAGGTACATGTGCATTTTGAAGGAGGATTTTTTTCCTTCCTTCTAAATTGTCAACTCTCTTAGGGAAAATTCAATTTCTAATCTTTTATCTCCTACAACATCTAAAATACATGTTCTTTGCACATATTGAAATAAAATAACTATTGTTTAAATAAAAGAGATGATGCATAACTGCTTTAATGCTCATTAATGGAAAATTTTTTAAAAATTTATACTTTAAGGAAACTTTAGAATAATTTATTCTAAGTTCTTCATATTACATATAAGAGAATCAAGTTCTGTAAAGGTCTGTCACTGTTATCAAGATCTCAGCAATTAAGGATATATTAGGACAAGAACTAAAGTCTCTTGATTCAGAGGCAATGCTTTTATGTATTTTTAACTATACTACTGTGCCTTTTTGAATGTATAAGATATCTTGTGAATCTTTTTTGATGCTTTACATGATAATGTGTCTAATTAATTACTTAATTTTCAGTGATAATTTCATAAGTTATATGAAGATCTTTGTTAAGTAATATTAAAAAGTAAAATTTTCAGTTCTATAAATAATTTTTTAAAAGAAACCATGAATAACTCCCTTGAATGTAAACTAGAATGATAAAAAAGATATACAACTATTATGAAATGAAATCTCATATAAGCATATTTATTGCCTTTTCTAAGAAAGATTTTAAGAAGAAAACTACCCTTAGAACTCACATAGAACTGGACCACATGTTCAACAGCGAATTACTTTATTAAGAAACTTGGTACATGTAAGTGATTAGTCAATGATATGAATATAAACTGTAAATAATACCTACTTTGGTTAAATAGTTTTATTTATACTAGCAGGCTAGTTTATTAATGCAGTTCTCTGATTTTGCATATATATTTTTATTCATGTATTTTTCATTTGCATACATTCAAACTGTATAAATATGTATAGCATTAATTTATTGTGATTGCCATTTTATATAGATAATTTGATTCCCTCTACTTTAAAAATTAGCAAACTTTGTAAGTCTAGAAGGTTAATACTGTGGTGTAAGTAACAACAGTGTCTTTGCTTTAAACTCTAGCAAACATTACATTCTCAGAAAGACTGGAGCATGGTTTCTAACTGTCTTTAATATTTTCTATTTAAAAGGTAAATAAGATTTGTGGCCGTCCTGTCAGAACACCCACACAAAGCCCCCGTTGTTCTTTTGATGGAAGCAAAGAGAAGCATGGAATGAAGATCTCTATGAGAAATGGTGAAGAGACACTTGCCAACAGAAGAAAGTAAGACATTTGTTTTACAACCAGAAAGAGAAAGAAAGTAAGCCATTAATTTTACAACAGAATAGAATGTTTTCAATTAAGTAGAACAAAATACTCGAATGAAGAAACAGAAGATCAACATCAATTACCTTTAAAATTCAGTGCTTCCTCCTATTCTATTAACTAGGAAGATAGGTTCAATTAAGAAGACCAAAATACCTAAGATGAGGGATTTCTTTTTATATAATGCAATATGGCCTGCCTTACACATATATGATCATGCTGCTGCTGGTGCTAAGTCACTTCAGTCGTGTCCGACTCTGTGCGACCCCATAGACGGCAGCCCATCAGGCTCCCCTGTCCCTGGCATTCTTCAGGCAAGAACACTGGAGTGGGGTGCCATTTCCTTCTCCAATGCATGAAAGTGAAAAGTGAAAGTGAGGTCACTCAGTCGTGTCCGACTCTTAGCGACCCCATGGACTGCAGCCTACCAGGCTCCTCCATCCATTGGATTTTCCAGGCAAGAGTACTGGAGTGGGGTGCCATTGCCTTCTCCGACATATGATCATGATACACTTCAAACGTGGTCAATGTACAGTGTTAGTACAGCAATCTGTAACACTCAGTCATCTTGAGATGTGTATAAGAGACAGGTCACAAAGAGTCAGACATGAATGAGTGACTGAACTGAACTGATCTATTTCAGATTTTTGCTTACCATGAAGTGTGTGTGTGTGTGTATTTATATATATACATATAATATTTGTTTTACATTTTTAATTTCTTTGTTGAAATTCTCACTGTGTTCTTCTAGCCCTCTCCTGAGTTTGGTGAGCTTTTTAAGGAATGTAACTTCAAACATTCTATTAAGTAAATTACTTGTTTCCATTTTATGAGAGGTTTTTGTTGTTGTTGTTGTTGTTCTGGGGTTTTATCTTGTGCTTTCATTTGGAACACATTTCTCTGAATTGTCATTTTGTTTGGCTTTTCTTGTTTATCTCTATAATTTAGATGAAATAATTACCTCTCCTGCTCTTGAAAGTAAGGTCTTGTCTGGGAGTGTCCCTATGCGGACCATGTGTGCCCAGTGGCTTTGGCAGGAGGACTGGAGCCAAAACAAGCATGGGCAAGGGCTTTTTTCAGGGTTTTCTGAAGTTTTCGCATTGGCAGGGTGGGCTGGAGCCTGTTAAGCCAAGGACTTGTTCTAAGGTACATGTGCATTTTGATGTATGGGAGGATTTTTTTCCTTCCTTCTAAATTGTCAACTCTTTTAGGGAAAATTCAATTTCTAATCTTTTATCTCCTACAACATCTAAAATACATGTTCTTTGCACATATTGAAATAAAATAACTATTGTTTAAATAAAAGAGATGATGCATAACTGCTTTAATGCTCATTAATGGAAAATTTTTTAAAAATTTATACTTTAAGGAAACTTTAGAATAATTTATTCTAAGTTCTTCATATTACATATAAAAGAATCAAGTTCTGTAAAGATCTGTCACTGTTATCAAGATCTCAGCAATTAAGGATATATTAGGACAAGAACTAAAGTCTCTTGATTCAGAGGCAATGCTTTTATGTATTTTTAACTATACTACTGTGCCTTTTTGAATGTATAAGATATCTTGTGAATCTTTTTTGATGCTTTACATGATAATGTGTCTAATTAATTACTTAATTTTCAGTGATAATTTCATAAGTTATATGAAGATCTTTGTTAAGTAATATTAAAAAGTAAAATTTTCAGTTCTATAAATAATTTTTTAAAAGAAACCATGAATAACTCCCTTGAATGTAAACTAGAATGATAAAAAAGATATACAACTATTATAAAATGAAATCTCATATAAGCATATTTATTGCCTTTTCTAAGAAAGATTTTAAGAAGAAAACTACCCTTAGAACTCACATAGAACTGGACCACATGTTCAACAGCGAATTACTTTATTAAGAAACTTAGTACATGTAAGTGATTAGTCAATGATATGAATATAAACTGTAAATAATACCTACTTTGGTTAAATAGTTTTATTTATACTAGCAGGCTAGTTTATTAATGCAGTTCTCTGATTTTGCATATATATTTTTATTCATGTATTTTTCATTTGCATACATTCAAACTGTATAAATATGTATAGCATTAATTTATTGTGATTGCCATTTTATATAGATAATTTGATTCCCTCTACTTTAAAAATTAGCAAACTTTGTAAGTCTAGAAGGTTAATACTGTGGTGTAAGTAACAACAGTGTCTTTGCTTTAAACTCTAGCAAACATTACATTCTCAGAAAGACTGGAGCATGGTTTCTAACTGTCTTTAATATTTTCTATTTAAAAGGTAAATAAGATTTGTGGCCGTCCTGTCAGAACACCCACACAAAGCCCCCGTTGTTCTTTTGATGGAAGCAAAGAGAAGCATGGAATGAAGATCTCTATGAGAAATGGTGAAGAGACACTTGCCAACAGAAGAAAGTAAGACATTTGTTTTACAACCAGAAAGAGAAAGAAAGTAAGCCATTAATTTTACAACAGAATAGAATGTTTTCAATTAAGTAGAACAAAATACTCGAATGAAGAAACAGAAGATCAACATCAATTACCTTTAAAATTCAGTGCTTCCTCCTATTCTATTAACTAGGAAGATAGGTTCAATTAAGAAGACCAAAATACCTAAGATGAGGGATTTCTTTTTATATAATGCAATATGGCCTGCCTTACACATATATGATCATGCTGCTGCTGGTGCTAAGTCACTTCAGTCGTGTCCGACTCTGTGCGACCCCATAGACGGCAGCCCACCAGGCTCCCCTGTCCCTGGCATTCTTCAGGCAAGAACACTGGAGTGGGGTGCCATTTCCTTCTCCAATGCATGAAAGTGAAAAGTGAAAGTGAGGTCGCTCAGTCGTGTCCGACTCTTAGCGACCCCATGGACTGCAGCCTACCAGGCTCCTCCATCCATTGGATTTTCCAGGCAAGAGTACTGGAGTGGGGTGCCATTGCCTTCTCCGACATATGATCATGATACACTTCAAACGTGGTCAATGTACAGTGTTAGTACAGCAATCTGTAACACTCAGTCATCTTGCTTAATTGAAACTATGCCCATTGAATAGTAACTCCTTATTTCCCCCTCCTTGTGTAAATCATATTGAGTTTTATACTTCAGAATTTATAAAGAGGGCAGATCTCATGGTAGGTAAGTGATCTTACCACAAAAAAAAAAAAAATTAAATGTGGCTAGTGTGACTAAGGATTGAATTTTTAATGTTATATAATTTCAATTAATTTTAGTTAAAGTTTTACATGTAACTAATGACTACTATATTGGACAGAAGGCAAGACAAAGAGTGTTTATATAAATGATGTGATAAATGTTACTGAATGTTAGGTATCTGTTAAAAGAAAATAATGTCAATAGCTTTTATCTTGAATGCTGAAAATTGCTATCTGTTGACTCTAAATTATAAGCATTGATTTAGTGACTTACTTCTGTAGCTCACATTTCCATACTGTGCCCATCATTATTTCACTTGTTAAATTAAAGACTTCATTAGTATCCTTTCGGTTAATTGGTGATTAAGCTAAAAATTATTTAATACTGGAGGGAACATTTGTTTTGGTATTCACTTGACTAGTACAATGGCAAATATTAGTTTCTCAGTAGTTTTTAATTGAACTGAAATTCAGAATTAAGTATTTATTAATTCAAACAATTATTTCTAACAGTGCCCTTCAGAAAATTCAGTATTTTACATAGATTTAGTCTCTATAATTTAAAAAAGGTTTCTTCCTTTTGGGATAGTGCTCTTACTTGCCTCATCCTCTCTTCAGTTGGGTTATAAGCAAGGGATAAAGAATTGAGCTATTGCTGGCTATGTGCTACAGTAGCAATACAGTTAGCACAATGTTTGCATGTAAAGTAGATGTGAGTTTTTTGGAGGAGGGGTAGTTTTCTTTTTTCAGTTTAAGCATTTATAGTGATCAGTAGTCATTTCTTGCATCTGAGAAATTGGTTTGCATTGGTTGGGCTTCCAGGTGGCTCAGTAGTAAAGAACCCACCTGCCAAGCAGGAGACACAGGTTCAATCCCTGGATTGAGAATAACCCCTGGAGAGGGAAATGACAACCCACTCCAGTATTCTTGCCTGGGAAATCCCATGGACAGAGGAGTCCGGTAGGCTACAATCCATGGGATTGCAAAGAGTTGAACACTACGTAGCAGCTAAACCACCAGCACCACATGCTTTGGCTATAGTGGTTCTTATAGTAAAACCCACGTAAGGAAGATCTTAAGTTCCTAAAGGTTATGGCAGTTTCACCACCAAAATGACCTTGATACTGGAAAACCAAGACAAAACCCAGTACTTAACATGGTTTATTCCCTTGCAAACTAAGACCATGCAGGTGAAATGTTACAAAATGACTTAAGAACAATGAGGGGACTTATCTAAACGGAAAGTTTTATAAAATCTATCCTGGTCATTGAGTAGACCTCTATGTCACCAGTCTTGCAAACTCTCTATTCCTTTGCTCTTGACATAGTCAGTCGCCATTAGCCACTTCCTGTGAATAAGCATAAACTCATCGTAGGTTAATTTCTTGAACAACCAGAGGTCCTGCACTTGAGCCTACTTAGCATTTGATTTTTACACATTTTTATTGCCACTCCTGAATGGAACTTAATTGCTGTGATAGTATGTTTCTGCTTGAGGCCTATATACTGTGCAGACTTATCCATAAACAGGGGCTTCTCAGGTGGCGCTGGTGGTAAAGAACCCTCTTGCCAATGGAAGATACATAAGAGAAGTGGGTTTCATCCCTGGGTTGGGAAGATCCCTTGGAGGAATGCATGGGAACCCACTTCAGTATCTTGCCTGGAGAATCCTGTGGACAGAGGAGCCTGGCGGGCTATGTAGTTCATTGGGTTGCAAGGGGTCTATCACAACTGAGTGACTTAGCAGAAAGCAGCATCCATTAACTAGACCTGAATTTTATTTATCCTTTCTTATCATAAGGTAGACTTTTTAAACCAAACAATGCAGAAGGCTGAAAATAAGAAAAGAGTTTATTTTGCTCTTAGGAATTGCAATTCCGGAGACACAGATTCAGATGAAACTGTTGAAGGTGGGCAAAGACTCAGGGGCTTATAAAGACAAAAGCCACCAAGGTTGTTAAAGTTGTCTGGAAATAATTATGATTGATTTTGATGAAAGAAAGGAAGTATTTATCCTTAAGGGCTATTTCAGGATTCAATTCTATTTTATTTTAGGATTCAATAAGTGGATAGCCTGTCATGAGTTACTTGGGGTAAGGATGAGATGAGTATTATTGGGCAGATATTTTAGGTGCCTGTATTAAGACAATATGTGGTCAAAGGTCAGATTCCATCCAGGCTGAAATATGCATACATCACACTTCCTCAGCAGACTCCTGGCTCCATTTTAGAAAGCTCTCTTGGAAATAGCATTTTGATTTTCCTTTCACAACCTGAATTTTATTTACCTTTCATCAACTGATCTTTCCCCCATGAGGTCATAAATTTTGATTGAAGTAGATGGGGCAGCATAGGAATAGGTGCTTACTGAGTCTGGGCTACCTTCCAGGCATCTTGTGCATTTTCCATCTGCTTGAGCTTGATTTCCAGTAAATCAGTTTCCCTTGATGTTATGTTGCATCAGTACAAGCCTGATATTATAGCCTGGCAGATCAGATAGCACTTAGCTCCTCATGGGCATCTCAAGTCGCAGAGTCAGTTACTGGCTTATGGTCAAATGTGCAGTTCTGTTAGAGTCCAGTTATAAACCAACCAGTTGACCAACATACTGAGTGACAGATCCACCAACTGACTAGTCAATCAACTAACCAAAAATAGTGTTCAATAAAAAAAAAAATGACGTTACTCCAAAACTCTTGAAGTCTATACTTTGACTTTTCTAATGGGGCTTTCAGGAGTCTCTGCAGAACGTGTTTATTTGCCACTAGTACTTCGGTTACCATTGAATAGATGAACTAGGTCGTCTGGACTGAACAGCTTGGTGATATTTTATAAATGCATTATAGCAGCATGCTATGTTGTAATATGTGTGTAATATGTTTTCTCTAACATGCAAAGGGATCCAAAATTTTCTGTGCTTCTTCCTGTGCTCTCGGTTATCTTTGCAGAGATTTGCCTTTCAAATTAGAAGAATTTTACAATTAGATTTAGACTACTAGACATTTAGAAACCCTGCTGAATTGTCAAGCACTCAAAATGTCAATATTTTCCCCATCAGAGTCATTCACTTGTCTACTAAGTTATCTAGGATAATGTGATCAATATTTGATTATCAGCTTGGTGTCCTGTAGGATGTCTAGATGATTGTGGCTCTTGTCTGTCATGGAGTGGGAGAATTGCCTTGAGGTCTAATAGTGACTGTTCTTGCCAGCTGAAAGTGAAATGTTTCTAATTGTCCTTACTGAAATTGGTAAGGAGAGGAGAGCATTTGTCAAATCATTAGCTGGATAGCAGGTGGCAGGACCTGTTTTGATTTGCTCTAGCAGACAACANGAGGTCTAATAGTGACTGTTCTTGCCAGCTGAAAGTGAAATGTTTCTAATTGTCCTTACTGAAATTGGTAAGGAGAGGAGAGCATTTGTCAAATCATTAGCTGGATAGCAGGTGGCAGGACCTGTTTTGATTTGCTCTAGCAGACAACACATGCAAAGAAGTATGTAATTGGAGTCACTGTCTGACTCTGGTTATGATAATCCAACCTTTCTCCATGGTCACCCCATGCACACAGACCGGCTGAACAAGTGAAGTCAGTGGTGAGGTGTTAGGATCATCATTATTACACTTTTCCTGGCTTCACGACCCTGAACTGAGCAATTCCCTAAGCATGTCGTGATAGTGTGATATAAGGTAAGAAATATATATTTGTTCTTTGACACCATTTGTGACATAGGACTACTAAAATACTTGGATCTTCCTAAGTGATGAAAGCAGAATGGTGTTTTTTGTTATCTTAATGAGGTGACTTTTGGACCCCACCTAAGTATGGGGGCTGGTTATCTGGAAAGTCAACATGTGATTAGAAGGTTGGAACTTTTAAAACACAAAGTTCTCTTTCTCTTTTTTATTTTTTTGGCTGAGTAGCATGTGGGATTTTAGTCCCTGACCAGGGATAGAACCCACACCCTCTGCAGTGGAAGTACAGAATCTTAGCCACTGGATGGAGCAGGGAAATTGCTGAAGGTTCAAAAATTTAGTCTCACTTTCCAGCCTCTGGTGAAGGGGATGGGGTCACGGGGTTGACTCAATTGCCAGTATCCAATGAATTAATCAATCACAGCTGTGTAATGAAGCCTCTGTAAAATCCCAAAGAAGGTACTTTGGAAAGCATCCTGGCTGGTGAATACCTGAAACTGCTAGGTGAGTGGCCTGCCAGGAGAGAGTGAAAAGAAGCTGTATGTTCCACTCTCCAGTACCTTGCCCTATGTAGCTCTTCCATCTGGCTGTTCCGGAACCATATCCTTTTATAATAAACTGCTGACCTAGTAAGTAAAACATTTCTTGGAGTTCTGTGAGCTGCTCTAGAAAATTAACCAAATCCAAGAGGGGAGGAGGTCATGGAACATGTGATTTATAGCCAGTTGGTCAGAAGTATAGGTGACAACCTGGACTTGAGACTGGCATCTGAAGTGTGTGTGTATGTGTGTGTGATGGTAGGGGGCACCATCTTGTGTGACTGAACTATTAACTTGTGGAATCTGATGTCATTTCCGAGTATATAGTGTCAGAATTGAGGTGGATTTTCAGACACCCTGCTGCTGTGGAAAAATCACTTTTGCTGTTGTGGAGTCCCCTACTTCCTCTCTATCAATTGGTATCCTCTCTTACAACAATTCTCTGCTGGAATCGGTATCAGAACCAGTAGAGGTATGATAGTCCTTTGTTTTACTATTTCTGTACAAGAGGTAGTTTTAGGGACTTCAGTTTGGCCCTTGCTCCATGAGTTGAGGAACCAGTATGGGGGCTGTGTGTCTTCTAAAAACATATTCTGAAGTGTGAAACAGACAAACTTCTGTGGACTCACTTGGCCCAATGTGAACCTTAAATTTAAACTCCTTTGACCTCTGTAAGCCCCAGTCAGATGGAGAGAGTAGAATGGCATTCTGGGTCTTTAGGATTATAGTTAACTGAGAGCCAGTATATATTCCTGGGAAGCAAAAAGGCCACAGGTCCCTTAAGGGAAGACATGAAGGAAGATTTATGCTGTTTAAAGGTTGGACTTGTGCAGGGATCTTCTCAGGAGAACCCAGCCTTACTATTACTATGGTGAAGGTATGTGGAGGCTGAGATGAGGGTTAGGATGGCCATTTTTTAATGTTAAATAAAGTGACATTTTTTATTTTTAATTTCCAAGGATTTGTTTTCTTGTACTCTCTTTTTATTAATTCACATCCTTCTCATATTTCATGGATGAGCTAGTTTCTTATTGCTCATATGTTAACAAGTAAAGTTTAATTATATAAGTTAACTAATACAAACTAATATAGTTTTAAATTTTTAATCATTTCCTACAATTCTGTTTTTATGTCTTCTCTGAATTTCCTTTTTTTCTGTTTGTTCAATTTCCTACAAGATTCCTTTGGAAATTTAATTTATCTGTTTGTAGGAGTTTCTTTTTATGTTCTATATACTGTGTATTAGTTTTAAACTGTGAAAACATGTTTTATCTAAGATGATATTTCAGTTAAATATAAAAAAATGAGTTTATGGGTAATTTAGTCTAAAGTGATCTTAGTTAAAAATTCTTAAGTTTATAAAATATGTTTTCTTGTATAAAAATGTCTTTCCTGAATCAATTGAAAAAAATATATTCTGTGTTTCATACCAGCACTATACTTTTGTTTCTCACATTAATATATGTAGAGACTACATCTTTATATATGCCATATATGATGTAAATTTCCAACTTAAGTTTTCAATTCTGAGGCAGATTTCAAGGGATGCTCTAAAACAATCTATCATTTTCCTTTTCTTGCTAATTTTAAAAAGGATTGAGACTCATTCAAAGTTCCCAAAGATAGATACACTGACCTGTTTTAAGCTCTCTATGAAATTGCTGTTTCCTTTTTTAATTTCTATTTTTCCTTTTGCTTTTAAAGATTTTGTTAATCTTGTAAGCTCTCTTATTTATTCTTTTACAAAATTTTCTTAGATGTTTGTGGAATTTATTTTTTCAAAAATATTTTCTAATCTTGAGTTTTGATGAAAGTTATATTGAATACAAAGATTGATTCAGTCAAAGATATGTTTATAATGCTGCATATGGCTACTTTTTTGTACTCCACTTCTAATGGTCAGTCTGTTCACGGGACAGGGTTGTCTCTGTGGGTCATCATATGGTGCCCTGGTACAGCCATTCTGGCAAGAGGCTTGCTATACAATAGAGTCCACCTTCTTAGGAGGTATCCCTGGGGTACTTGCTTATATCTGATGTAGTTTGTAAAATGCAGCAGGGTCTTTGATACTCTTTTACCGTGTAAATGAAAATAAACACTATTTTATTTACTAAAACTTTAAAACTGTTTTTATGTATAAAGAAGTCATGCTGCTGTTGCTGCTAAGTCACCTCAGTCGTGTCTGATTCGTGTGACCCCATGGACTGTAGCCCACCAGCTTCCTCTGTCCTTGGAAATCTACAGGCAAGAATACTGGAGCAGTTGCCATGCCCTCCTGCAGGGGATCTTCCCAACCCAAGGACTGAAGCCTTGTTTCCTGTGGCTCCTGCACTGCAGGCATATTCTTAACTGCTGAGCCACAAGAGAAGCCCTAAATAAGTCATAGTCTTTTAAAATTACATTGTTATAATTTAGATTTAGTTTCTTTATTGGCACATCTTGTAATAAAATTCCATTGTTTAAAATTATGGTAGATTTATGGCACAGGACTTAAAACATGTATATTTTGAGGTCTTTGTGGCAGAGTAAGAGTTTAATTTATATATTTTCCATTATTCAAGCAATTCTTTTGAGGTTATATTTATATAACTATTTTTGGCATAACTAATTTGATCTCTTTGAGGTGAGGCAGCCAACAGTATTTACTAAACAATGATTTTTGTTTTTTAAGTGGGCTGTTTTGGCCAAGGCTTGATAGGCCCTGTGAGGTCTTGACCAATGGCTCTCCAGCCCCCTACAGGCAAGTTCTCAGCATCCTCTGCCCCCAGATGACAGGCTGCCATCACTCCTCAGGTTTGCAGATTGTCCCTTGTGCCCTTGAGCTTCCCAGGTAGTGCTAGTTGTAAGGAATCTGACTTTCAGTGCAGGAGATGTAGGAGCCAAAGTTTCAATCACCCATGAGTGATTGAGTGGGGAAGATCCCATGGAGAAGGGCATGGCAACCCACTCCAGTATTCTTGCCTGGAGAAACCCATGGACAGAGGAGCCTGGCTGGCTACAGTCCATGGGGTTGCACAGAGTTGACCCTGACTGAAGCAACTTGGCATATTTAGTCCATGATGTCAAAAACCAAACTCTGTACTGAATTAACAAAAAAAGGCAGAAAGTTGAGTTTATTACAAGAATTGCATCCTGCAAAACTGGAAACTCAAGGCTATGGGAGCAATGAGTTCTGAGTTGCTAACAGACTAGAGGATTTTATGGATAAACATGGAGATTATTTGTTTTTTCCAGGTAATTGGTTGCCTACTGGTCTTCTTTCTTACTTGGATTAGGGTAACTGAATTAAGGGAGCAGGAAGTTCAGAGGCGGCATAAAAAGACTTGGTGTTTGAGGGATTGGCTGGTGTCCTCTGCCAATTCATGAAAAGAGCTGTCAATTCCTGTAAGGTTAGATTAAGTTTGCTTTATACATCCGCCTTGACCATCTCTGTTTTGTTCTTGACATAAATGACTCAATATTGGGTTGGTTCTACAGCATTTTACATTGACATGTAATATACTGAAGTAATAGTTGGGTTTAAGGCTACCATCTTTTTATCTGTTTTCCCTTTACACTTTGTTTTTCTTTATTCCTTCTTTCTTTCCTTCTTTTTTTTTTAAACAGGTACCTTCTTGTCTTGGTTATTTTCTCTCTTTAAAAATTCATTTATTTTTAAATGGAGGATAATTGCTTTACAATATTGTGTTGGTTTCTGTTGTTTTCTTTTGAGTTTAGCTGGTATTTATTAATTTTTCTCTTCATAGCTTTTTAGATTTGTTTCTTTATTCTTCTTTTAATGGTTGTCATGGGGATCACAGTATGCACTTTTAATTTTTACCTTCTACTCTTAATGAAAAGTTTTACCATTTCATTGAACAATCTAAGCACCTCAGAGCAGTTTCACTCCATTACTCTCTTACTGTGGCTTCCCTTGTAGCTCAGTTGGTAAAGAATCTGCCTGCAGTGCAGGAGACCCGGGTTCGACCCCTGGATTGAGAAGGTCCCCAGAGAAGGAAATAGCATCCCACTCCAGTATCCTTGCCTGGAAAATCTCATGGACAGAGGAGCCTGGTGGGCTGCAGTCAATGGGGTCGCAAAAAGTTGGACATGACTGAGCGACTAACATTTACTCTCTTACTAGGATTTGTGCTATTTTTGTCAACAAATCTTATTTCTACCAACATTTTAACAACCACCAATACCTTTTGTTATTTTGTCTTTGAGTGGTCAATGTTGTGCTGTGCTTAGTCACGCAGTCATGTCTGACTCTTTGTGTGCACTTGGACTAGCCCACTGACTCTGTCCATGTGGATTCTCCAGGCCAGAATACTGGAGTGAATAGCTGTTCCCTTCTCCAGGACATCTTCCCAACCCAGGAATTGAACCCAGGTCTCCCATAATGCAGGTGGATTCTTTACCATCTGAGCCACCAGGGAAGCCCAAGAATACTGGAGTGGGTGGCCTATCCCTTCTCCAGGGGATCTTTCCAATCCAGGAATTGAACTGGGATCTCCTGCATTACAGGCAGATTCTTTACCTTCTGAGCTACTAGGGAAGCCCTAAGTAGTCAATATTTACCTGTAATTACTCACATATTCTTTCTGGTGCTTTTTTTGGTTTTTTTTTTTAGTTCTATGGGTTCATCCAGAATTATTTTGCTTTAGCCTGAGTACTCATGTCTCATTGCTTATTACTAGTGATGAATTCTCTCAGCTGTTGTTTGAACCTACCTTCATTTTTCAAGAATATTTTCAGTAGGTCTAGGACTTCAGGTTATTGCCGGCTACATTTTTAAAACTGTAAATGTCCAAGCAGTGATTACCTTTATGACATGGTACTCCATTAAGTAGCATGAAGGGTTTGATGGAAACATCTAACATGAAAGGTAACTAAGGCCATGAATGTTGCTGATGCCCTGCTCGTGTCCATTTGCCTGGTCATTTTACCTGCTTCCTGGCCACTGTGTCCTAGCGGCTGATAATGCACAGTTGCCTTATTATCTGGGGCATTTCCCCTCAATACATATGAGCCTTCTTTATTGGTTATGTCATGCTACCTAACAAATCATTCCAAACTTAGTGGCTTAAAGCAACATAAGCATTTATTATGTAACTTTCTGTGGGTCAACAATTTGGGAGCTGCCTAATTGGGATTTTGGCTCAGGTCTCTGGAGATTGCTTTCAAGAAGTCAGCTGGGCTGCAGTAGTCTGAAGGCTTGAGTAGAACTGGAGTGATTATCTCCCAAGAGAGCTCACTCACACATGACTGTTGGCAGGAGGCTTCATTTATTTTTTTTAATGTATTTATTTATTTTAGGCTGTGCTGAGTCTTCATTGTTGAACAGGCTTTTCTCTAGCTATGGGAAGCCTACTCTCTTGTGGTACAAGGACTTCTCATTGCAGTGACTTCTCTTGTTGAGGAGCCCAGGATCTAGAGCCACAGGCTCAATAGTGGTGCTACATGGACTTAATTGTCATCCTGGACCAAGGATCGAACCTGTTTCTTCTGCATTGGCAGGCCAATTCTTTACCACTGAGCCACTAGGGAAGCCCAAGGACTTGGTTTTTTGTCAAAGTGACTTCTGCACAGAACCACTTCAGTTTTCTCACCATGTTGTGGCTGGTTTCCCTCAGTGCAAACAATCTAACAGAAAGTAAGGCAGAAGCTGCTGAGTCTTTTATGATATAGCCTCCAAGTCTCACATGGTCATTTTTGCAATATAAAGGTTCTACATCCATGGTAAGAGAAACCCAAGTAAGGTGTTGTGAGAGGGCATCAGAGGGCAGACACACTGAAACCATAATCACAGAAAACTAGTCAATCTGATCATATAGACCACAGCATTGTCTAACTCAATGAAACTAAGCTATGCTGTGTGGGGCCACCCAAGATGGACNGACTAAACAACAACAGGAATTTAAGAACCAACAAGATACTGTTTCCAAATGACTCAAAAATATTTCAGTTCATATAGTTGTTTCAGATCACTATTTACAAACCAACGAAACCACTGAAAACTACTGAAAAGGAGAAATAAAGTAGTCAACTAAACTGAAAATCTTGATTTCTAAAACAATTTAAACATTTCCTTTACAAAACTCTTCTCATGTGATGGCCCGGCAAATCAGATTTGAGAGGTTATTTTGTGTAACATTTTCAAGCATGTTGGAATGAGAGAAAAACTATCTAGTTTTCTTGAATCACTATCCAATGTTCTTTGTAAACAATTATTTCAACTGTGAACTATGAATATGCACATCATTTCAAAAGCTCACATAAAAGGTCATCCGCATGACTTAGGTTTTATCCCCAGGTTTTAAAACACTCATGAGGAATAAAAATGGTGGATGTCACATGCCTGGGGTTCTTGACAAATTCTAACATAAATGCAATGCATCATTTTAATTCTATGTAAAACTAAAAAATGGAAAAGATATGTTCTTCTAGTCACAGGGAGGAAAAAGGCAAGTCTTTGTAATCTAATTAGTAAGTTCAGGAGTTGGTGGAAGAAGAAAAAATACTGCTAATCGAGACCAAAATAGCAGCTATTGGGTCTGAAGAGCAAAGCACTGAGAACTGCAGAGGAGCCGGGCATGAATAATACCCACTCACAGTTCACCTAGGGCCATTTGCCTGCTATGAACAAGTGAATGACAAATGAGCAGCTGAGCTATGGTGCCATTTTACACACTGAATAAATTCTCTGTGAAGATTCCCACAACTAAAGGTACAGACTGTCTTTAAATAAAAAGAAGGGACGGTAATGCCTCCAGCAGGTATGTTATCAAGACAGTATTAATAACTCAAATAGGAAGGGGGACAATATAGATGAGACAAGATTTCAGGGTTAACACTTCCCCCCTTTTTTTTCACTAGAGAAGATATCTGGCAAACAACAAATGCATTAATAAACTTGATGTGCGTTGCTCTTAACTTTTTTGCTATTCATTTGGATGTCTGTTTCCCTTATCTCTTAACTGTTAGAAACAGCAGAGCATGAGACTCAACATGGATGTAGAAATGGAAAGAAAATTTCTGGACAGGAAACCAGTTAGCTGCTGAATGGGAAGAATTGCCCCATGTGGCCATGATTTGCAGAATCTGAGCATCCCTAGGATTGGACTCCAGCCCTTCAACTTGATAAATTTACATACACACCAGGAAATGAGCCCTTTGTCTACCTACACAAAATAACGTAAGTCCCTGGCCCAATGTGAACAATCTTCTCTTGGGGTTCTCTCAATTCCAGATGTCCTTTCTCTCATTCTTCAGATAACTCAGGGTTAGGAGGTAGGGTCTGGGTCCTCCTCCTTCCCAGGAGTGTTTCTAGATCATTGCTATTCCACAGGTTAACTCCTCCTTTAAGCTTCCTATGCCTGGTGACATCACCCATTGCTCCCTCCCTTTCTGCAATTTGTAAATTTCTTTTACCTTCTCCAATTCCACTGAAATCTCAGGCCCCTTTTCATTCCCATTCCTGGTGACTAGAACACTCATGTCAGTATTTGTTGGACTGTGTGCTCCCTTCAAAGCCTTCGACTATGTGGATCACAATCAACTGTGGAAAATTCTGAAAGAGATGGGAATACCAGACCANATATGATGTTGTGTATCCTTTCATATGCTTATTTGCCATCTGTATATGTAACTGCTGCTGCTGCTGCTGCTGCTGCTGCTGCTAAGTTGCTTCAGTCATGTCTGACTCTGTGCGACCCTATGGACAGCCAGGCTCCTGCATCCCTGAGATTTTCCAGGCAAGAACATTGGAGTGGGTTGCCATTTCCTTCCCCATTGCATGCATGCAAAGTCGCTTCAGTCGCATCTGACTCTGTGTGACCCCATGGACAGCAGTCCACCAGGCTCCTCTGTCCACAGGATTCTCAGGCAAGAATACTGGCATGGATTGCCATTTCCTTCTCCAATGTAACTGCTAACACCATCTAACTCCCATTCTGTTTAAATATCTCCCTTGGGATGATGTCTCTCAATTCTAATCCCAGAGTGCTGTTGGCTTAAGGCTGTCTGTCCCCAATAGACATCTTGCTCTTTACATCCTCTTTACTCCTACATTTCATTGAAACAGAGGGCCCTTGGATCTTTTAAACAATATACCAGTTCCTCTAGAAGCCTTGACTTGGGTTGCTGACAGAGAAATCTTTAAAAATGATATTATTCAAGACACACACAAGGGAAATGAATGATGAAGAGAAGAGGTAGTATTACAAAAGTGGTCCCAGGATATTAGGTTTATCACAAAATTCTTTCCATGAGTCAGTTCATCTTTTCCATTTTCGTTTCAAGGAGGTTATTTGACCCCTTGGAATTAGGAGTCTTCTCCTACTATAACCAAATTACTAAAGTCAATGAACATTCAAGTGAAATCTTATCCAAATTCAGGGCTCCCCTGACCACAGAGGACCCTCTGCCTGAAATATTGCTCCTGAAACTCACACAGCTGTCTCTGGAGAGCACAGAATGGAGGCCAAGTTTCTTGCATGAGATGCAGTAAGTTTTCCAAGGAGGTGGTTGATCCCAGAAAACACACAGCTAATTCTTAAGTAAGCAGCCACCTTGAGGATAACATATGAAGAAATTCAAGAGGTCGAGAATTGACCTCCGTCCATATGGGAAACTCACTGCTTTTAACTGAAGAAGCTTACATGAAGCTATAGGCTGTCTAAAACCCCTGATGATGCTCCTTTATGTTTTAGACAGATAGAGGTCAAAGGTAAAGATCTTGAAATACAAATTCTCCCTCTGCATTGGCTGGGAGACTCATGGCACCTGAGCTGGCTTGAAGGAGGCTGGGTAGTCAGAAATGCATGCCTAATGCATGCTAGTCCTGATCCTAGGATTTAACTGCTATTTTCAATCTAAAAGAGTCCAACAGGTCTATATATTTTAATAGAAGAGAATTTTTCCAGTCTTAGAGTCTCTCTAGAGGCCAGTAAATCATGTTAAAAGAGGCTGAGATTATCTGTCTTCCTTCATCTTGATGCCTCCACAAGATTGTGCATGACCTCATAGGACTGGTATGTGACAGATTCTATTCTGAGTCTTCCGATGAGTCCTTCATTTAGTCTTTCTTGAGGATCAGAGTTCAGAAAAAAATCTGTGAAACTAGAAGTCACCCCCAGTCCCCTGGATCTTGCAGCCCCGGTTTCAAAGAGGTCAGTGTCTTCTTAAGGGCCATGTGGAGGCTCCAGCATGTTCCCAGGAAAATGCATTCCTTGTACTAAGAACTTATCTACAGAGCATCTTAGATGGATTTCTGTTTGGTGCTGTAGTGACAAGATGTCTGCAGCTGAAGAACCTTTTGAGTTGTTAAATAATGGACTGTTTTAGTGAACCCAATAAACCCTAGTTAATAAAACTCTCCATTGATGTGGACAGTATTCATTTCCAATGAAACTAGCAAGACAGGACTCTTACAGTAAGCATGCTGTCCTAACTTGTTGAAAGATAACTACAGCTGAAAATTACAGCCAGTTTCACTCCATCTTCTTTATTGATATTTGTCTTGATCAGATGCTCAGCACAAGTGCAAAAAGCCACTCAAAATGCCTTTTTGCCATCATTCTAAATTCCACACTTGGCACATTGACCTTGAGATTTTTGTTTGTTTTGGTGGTAAAATATATATAACATAAAATTTACCCTTTTAACCATTCTTTAGTGTACAGTTCAGTGGCATTAAGTACACTTATACTGTTGCACAATAATCACCAGCCTCTACCTCCAGAAATACTTCATCTTCCCAAGATGAAAGTTTGTACTCACTAAACGACAACTTCCCACTCCCTTCTACCCCTAGCCTCTGGCAACCACTATGCTACTTTCTGTCCCTATTTGACATAAGTATATCATAAAAGTGGAATCATACAATATTTGTCTTTTTGTGTCTGGCTTATTTTTTTCACTTAGCATAGTGTCCTCTAGGTACATCCATGTTGTAGCATGTGTTATAGAATTTCATCACTTTTAAAGGCTCAGATAAATACTATTGTATGTGTGTATATATATACAAATATATATACACACATACATATACACACATAGTGGACCCTTGAGCAACATGGTATTGAATTGTGCAGATCCACCTATATACAGATATTTTTCACTAAATATGTACTACATGATATTACATGATTTGTGGTTGACTGTTCCTTGGATCCTGAACTGCAGATGTAAAGTCATATGCAGATTTTGACAACTCCTAAGGTCAATGACCATAACCCCTAAGTTTACAAGGATCAATTATATGTATATGTGTCTGTCTGTCCACATATGTATATACATACACACAAAACAATATATTTTGTTTATTCATTTGTCTATGGATGGACACGAGTTGCTGCCATCTTTCGGCTATTGTGAATAATGCTACATGAACATGGGTGTACAAATATCTGTTAGAGTTCTTGCATGTTTGGGTATACACCCAGAAGTGGAATTGTTGGATCATTTTGTAATTCTATTTTTACTTTTTTGAAAGATCACCATACCATTTCCCACAGCAGCTGTACCATTTCACATTACTACCAGCAATGGGTTCTACTTTCTTCAATTCTTGTCAACAGTTGTAACTCTTTTTTTTTTTTTTTGGACAATAACTATTTTAATGGATGTGAAGTGATATCTCATGGCTTTGATATGAATTTCCCTATTGATTAGATACTGAGCATCTTTTCATGTGTTTAGTGGCCATTTGTACACTTTTAGAGATGTCTGTTCAAGTCTTGCCCATTTAAAATTGGATTGTTGGTTTTTTTGTTGTTGGGATGCATTTTTAAAATATATATTCTGGATATTAATCTAAGACATATGACTTTTTATCCCACTCTTGAGGCTTTCTTTTCACTCTGTTGATAGTGTCTTTTAATGTACAAACATTCTTAAATTTGACAAAGTCCAAGTCAACTATTTTTCTTTTCTTGACAGTGCTTTGGTGTCATATTTAGGAAATCACTGCCAAACCCAAGATCATAGAGCTTTTTTATTATGTTTTCTTCTAAGTTTTAGCTGTAACATTTGAGTCTTTGACCCATTCTGAGTTAGTATTTGTACATTGTGTAAGGTAAGGGTCAAACTTAACTTTCTTTGCATTTTTATGCATTTTGAAATGCAGTTTTCCCAACATTTTGAAATGCAGTTTTCCCAACATTATCTGTTAGAAACACTGTCTTTTCCCCATTAAATGGTCTTGGCACCCTTATAGAAAATTATTTGACCCTATTTATGAAAGTTTATTTCTGGGTTCTCTATTGTACTGCATTGTGTATATGTCTGTCTTTATGGTAGTACCAAATTGTTTTGATTGTCATAGAATTATAGTAAATTTTGAGATCAGGAATGTGAGCTCTCAAATGTTATTCTTTTTTTCTAAAGACTGTTTTGACTATTTCAGGTCACTTGATAAAATTCCATAATAAATTTAGGACTAATTTTCTATCTGAAAAAAGTGTTGAAATTTTGATGAATCTGAAGATCTTGTTGGGTAGTACCGACATCTTAAAAATATTAAAACTTCTAATCTGTGAACATAGGATGTCTTTCCATTTATTGGTGTCTTTCTTTCAGGNTAATTTTCTATCTGAAAAAAGTGTTGAAATTTTGATGAATCTGAAGATCTTGTTGGGTAGTACCGACATCTTAAAAATATTAAAACTTCTAATCTGTGAACATAGGATGTCTTTCCATTTATTGGTGTCTTTCTTTCAGGAATGTTTTGTAGTTTTCAAGTGTAATTAACCTCCTTGGTTAAGTTTATTGCCAAGTATTTTGTTCTTTTTGATGTTACTGTAAGTTGAATTGCTTTATTAATCTCCTTTTAGACTGTTCATTGCTGGGGTATAGAAGCAAAACTAATTTTTTTTAAAGCATGACTGGTGTGTGTCTGTGTGTGTGTGTGTGCTCGTGTGTGTGTGTGCTCNGGCAGAAAGTGAAGAGAAACTAAAAAGCCTCTTGACGAAAGTGAAAGAGGAGAGTGAAAAAGTTGGCTTAAAGCTCAACATTCAGAAAACTAAGATCATGGCATCCGGTCCCATCACTTCATAGGAAATAGATGGGGAAACAGTGGAAACAGTGAGAGACTTTATTTTTCTGGGCTCCAAAATTACTGCAGATGGTGACTGCAGCCATGAAATTAAAACACGCTTAGTCCTTGGAAGGAAAGTATGCCCAACCTAGATAGCATATTCAAAAGCAGAGACATTACTTTGCCAACAAAGGTCCATCTAGTCAAGGCTATGGTTTTTCCTGTGGTCATGTATGGATGTCAGAGTTGGACTGTGAAGAAACCTGAGTGCCAAAGAATTGATGCTTTTGAACTGTGGTGTTGGAGAAGACTCTTGAGAGTCCCTTGGACTATAAGGAGATCCAACTAGTGCATTCTAAAGATCAGCCCTGGGTGTTATTTGGAAGGAATGATGCTAAAGCTGAAACTCCAGTACTTTGGCTACCTCATGTGAAGAGTTGACTCATTGGAAAAGACTCTGATGCTGGGAGGGATTGGGGGCAGGAGGAGAAGGGGACAACAGAAGATGAGATGTCCTGATGGCATCACAGACTTGATGGATGTGAGTGTGAATGAACTCCGGGAGTTGGTGATGGACAGGGAGGCCTGGCGTGCTGTGGTTCATGGGGTCGCAAAGAGTTGGACATGACTGAGCGACTGAACTGAACTGAACTTTCACACACAAATATGCTAAAACCATTTTCATATTCAAATAAGCATGAATCCAAAGAAAAATCGATTTTCCTTTTTTGGGATTCCTTAATTCCAGTTTCTCATCTTTATTTTCATGTTCATCATATAACAAATCTGAAGTCGATTATTCTTTATCAAATGCTTTAATTATTCTGTTAGTTTGTTAAGACAACTAAAACAAAAGAACACAGGCTGGCTGGATTAAATGACAGAAATGGATTTTCTGACAGGTCTGGAGGCTAGAAGCCTAAGATCCAGGTGTTGGCAGGTGTGGTTTCTTCTGAGACTTCTCTCCTCAGTTTGCAAATTGCCACCTTCTTGCTGTGTCCTCCCATGGCCTCTCCTCTGAATTCGTGTACCTGTAGTGTCTCTTTCTCATTAGAACACTGCTTGGTGGATTAAGACCCACTCATTTTATGTATCTTTTGTAAGTTTAATTACTGCTTTAAATGCCCTGTCTCCATATACAGTCATATTGGGGTTTAGGGCTTCAAGATATGAATTTTGGGGATGGACACAACTCAGTCTAAAACAATTATGGTCACCACATACAGAAGACATTTTTAGTATTTTAATCTGTTTTTCATAATTTCATTTTATACTGAAGAGAATCTCTCTATATTAAAATTTTCTCATGCTTTAGCTTTCATAACCCTTAGCATTGAAGTTTTTTTTTTTTCCTTTTGCTCCTACTTTTGAGTCCCTTTGACGTCTTCTGACTATGTATTATTTGCCTGAGAGATATTGTTCATGTTCATGACTTCAGTTACCACCTCTGTACATGGTGAATCTGGCATCACACGTCCAGTCCATCAATTTTGGCCCATATATCCAACAGCAAACTTCCATGGTATTCATGGTTCTTATAACATGGGCATCATCCAATGCCTATTTGAAATGTAGAATCTTGGGACTTGCCTCCTCCCAAACTATTGAATCCAAATCTACATTTTGGCCAGATCCCCAGATGATGTTATAAATGTTAAGTTTGTAAAGTAGGCTTCTACTTGATTACTTTCTCTGGAGATTTAAAAAAATCTTGAACTGAATATGTCCAGAATGGAATGAATTATTAATTAGTTTTCACTCATTCATTGATTTGGTAACTACTTATTGAATGTACTATATCCTTTACCATTGCTACATTGGTAAACAAAGCAAACCAATAATCCCTGCCTACTTCAATTTTTTATTGGAGTATGGAAGACAGGTAAGAAAGAATAAAACATTGTAAATAAGTATGTTATATGCTCAAATAGAAAGTAATATGTGCCATGGGAAGATGAAAATCTTGAGCAAAATAAGGACAACTATTAATATAGTAGGGGACACTGAGAAGGTGATGTTTCCTTTCCTTTCTTTTTTTTAAATTTAAACATTTTTTTAAAAGGTTGATTTACAATGTTGTGTTAGTTTCTGCTGTACAGAGAAGTGAATCACTTAAACATATATGCATCCACTCTTTTTTAGATTCTTTTCTCATATAGGCCCTTACAGAGTATTGAGTAGAGTTCCCTGTGCTATAGAATAGGATCTTATTATCTATTTTATTTATAATAGTGTGTATATATCAATCCAAATCTCCCAATTTATCCCTCCATACATTTCCTTTATTTCTTATCTCAGGAAAGAACAGTCTTTTCATTAGTCACCTAATGGAAAACAATTAAAAATTATCTTAATGTCTTTACTTTACCTGTGAATTCTAGGTTCCTAATGTTTTTCTGATGTTGACTGGCAAGTGTTTTTTTTTTTTTTTTCCTATCCTCATACTTCTCCCTTTCAACTTGGTTATAGTCCCCTTTGGTTATTGGCCTTGATGCTGGGAAAGACTGAAGGCAAAAGAAGAAGTGGGTGGCAGAGGATGATATGGATAGATTCAACTCAATGGATTTGAATTTGAGCAAATTCCCAGATAGCGGAGGATAGAAGAGCCTGGCGTGCTATAGTCTGTGAGCTCTCAAATAGTCAGACACAACTTAGCAGCTGAGCAACAATAGCACAACATAGGCCCCTAAGTGACCTCACTGCATTTCTATCTGTTTTCACATTACTGCAATGACAATGATGACTTTCACTTGCTAGCTGGGAAACTTTTAATGGCTCTCACTATCTTATTAATAAAACTGAAACATCTTATGATTATCAAGATGGCTAATTATCTCCCTTTAACTATAATTCCCACGAACACACTCCTCACTAGCTAAACTAACTGCATACGACTCTCTGAACACACAGTGATCTCTTTCCTTTTTACCCCTGCTCATCCTGATCCTTGTTGTTTGCTGCTTCTTTTTTTGCATGAAACATGGAAATGTTATCTTTATATTTCCTGATTTCTTCTCTGTCCTCAAATATGACTCTATTTACTAACACTGTATTATTATTGTGGATTTTTATCAGGATATATATCCTTAGAAGGCAGAGCTATTTTATTTAGCCGTGAACCCCTGGCACCAACACAGAGCTTGGTATGCCATAGCGTTCAGTATTTTGTGACAAATAATTGATAGGTGATGGTTTATGGGATGAGTGGAAGTCTTCTAAGAGATGATCCTTTCAGAGAGAATGAGGGCAAAGGCATAGAGGTATGTTTGGAGAATAACAAGCATCGCACTTTTGTGGAACCCTAAACTGTGGATTCGGTTGCTGAAATTGAGAGAGTGTCTTATACACCTTTCTAGGAAGACTAGATTTCATGCTGTAGAGAATAGAGAGGCATAGATGACTTTATGCAAATGAATGGGATAGTCTGTGGACTACCAGATTTGAATTTCTATAGATGAATCTCATGGAGGATGGGAGATGATTGTTACGGAACAAAAGGGAGGTGTGTCTTCCAGGTGTAGTGATTCCAGTGAAAAGATTAAGCTAAGGCAATGGCAGAAGCATTGGAAAGGAGGCTGGAAAATGAAGATGTAAAGTTTCCCTATTACGATATATTGGGTGTGAAAGAAGAAATGAAAGAAGGACACCATCTACCAAGATTGAAGCTGAGTTTTAGGAGCCATAAAAATATCTATTCATGATCAATTTGAAAGTCTCCACATCTACCAGCTCATGGGAAAAGACCCTGATACTGGGAAAGATTGAGAACAAGAGGAGAAGGGGACAACAGAGGTTGAGATTGTAGGATGACATCACTGACTCGATGGACATGAGTTTGAGCAAACTCCAGGAGATAATGAAGGACAGGGAAGCCTGACATGCCACAGTCCATGGGGTCACAAAAAGACATGACCGAGTGACTGAATAGCAACAACATCTGCAGCCATTTGTGCCAGGCCTCCTCATTTCCAGAAGATTTTTGATTCCAAACAGATGGTCATTTATGTTGAATAGAAATCAGGAATGGAGTCACACATCTTCTCATTCATTAAACCCTGCTCTCTAGGAAAGAACCAGTCAGTTTCATCAATTATATTTTAGTAGCTGCAACATGAGAATTGATGTTTGTTCATGCATTATAATTAGTGGAACAGGAGAGACTTATTTTCTAGTAGAGGAAATCGATAAAATAAAGATAATCATTTAACTGTGTTAGTGAGAAGACAGAGCATCTTTTTTCTTTTGATTGAGCATGAGTGAGAAATTTGTGCTTCCTGTGACAGTTTTGTTATTACTAGTCTGGTCAAGCTTTGCTAAGGAAAAGTGAAAGTGAAAGTCACTCAGCCATATCTGACTCTTTGCAACACCATGATTATACAGTCCATGGGATTCTCCAGGTCAGAATACTGGAGTGGGTAGCCTTTCTCTTCTCCAGGGGATCTTCCCAACCTAAGGATTGAACCCAGGTCCCCTGCATTACAGGTGGATTCTTTACCAGCTGAGCCACAAGAGAAGCCCAAGAATACTGGAGTGGGTAGGCAGAAAGTGAAGAGGAACTAAAGAGCTTCTTGAAAAAAGTAAAAGAGGAGAGTGAAAAAGCTGGCTTAAAACTCAACATTCAAAAAACAAAGATCATGGCATCTGGTCCTGTCACTTCATGGCAAATAGATGGGGAAACAATGGAAACAGTGGTAGACTTTATTTTCTTGGACTCCAAAATCACTGCGGATCTTCCCAACCCAGACATTGAACCAGGGTCTCAAAAGTTTGATTAAATACTCACCAGACACTTGCCATGAGAAAGTCTGATTTTCTCTATGATTGCAAATCTTACATATTTGAAAGTTGTATTTATCCTTCCAACAGAGTGGTGTTTTTTTAAAAAACTCCACCAGTTTTATATCACTAGTTCTTCAAATGCCAGTGAGAGAAAATTACGAGTTGAAACTTGAGGCTTAGTGCTTTCAAAATTAGGTTTAATTTTTTTAAATTTGATTATTCCAGCCATAATTTATAACCACCCCTGCATTTAATATCACTGTCAAAGAAATTCTTTCAAAAGTATCAATGGGGAATTCGGTTCCATAATTGCAGTATTTTAATCACACATCTTGCAGATTTCTGAAGTTTACTGCTCTTCCAACATTTCCATCTCCTGTCCCTGCCTTTTGGTCCAGGGGACATTTCATCTGGATCAGACTAGTGAGTTTTCTTTTTTCCCCCAGAACAGTTATGTATGTAAAAAATTTCGAAACTAAAGTCTTTAAGACTTGGTCTTTTGAAATGCTAGAACTCAAGGTTTTGAGACCTCAAAGCTTTGGCTTTAAAACTCCAAAGTCTTAGATTTCTAAATTGAAAAACTGCCATTTTGTTGAATCTCCTCTTTCTGCAATTTATACTGAAAAGGGAAGCAGTATGAGAGGGGAAAATAACTTAGCAAATGTATTATACATTACTCACTCCAATCACTTTTATTTTCATGCTACTGAAGTGTGTCACATACCTGAGTTCTCTCATATTTAGGAAAGATGTATTGCTTAGACACCAAAGAGAAGACCCAGATGGGAGAATCACCCAAGCCTACCAACCTTTTAATCAGTAAGCAGTCAGTCAGCTTGTTGTAAGCCTCTGACATTTCAATATGGAAAAGAAAGACATTAGTATCACTAACTATTGGTAACTACTGGTTTAAATACCAGTAGCTAGTGAGGGATTTTAGGAAAGTTAAATAAAGTGACGTGTGTTTGTGTATGTATGTACTATTCACAATTTCTTGGACCTATACTTATATAAAGTTCATTCCCAGTGAAAACTTTTATTTAAGAGAATAAATTAGAATACATTTTTTAAAAGATGTATTTTGTGTCTCTATTGTTAGAGAAGTATTTAAAAAAAAGTAGAGAATTGTAAGAGCTGCCCTCTAAACATTATGCATAAAATTATGCCATTTATATTGGCATTTCTTATGAACTTTGGGGTTTAACTGATTTCTTTGTTTTTCCATTCAGAGAATTTATCAACAGCCTTCGACTGTACAGGACATTCTATGGGGGCCTGGCTGATCAGCTTTGTGCTAATGAATTAGATGCTGCTGATGGACTACCATGCTGGAATGGAGAAGACATAGTAAAAAGGTATTTTATGTATAGTGATCTATGAAAACCTAGTAGCCACTTTTATCCTACCCCCCCCCCCCCCCCCCCCCCCCCTTGCNCCAGTTTATTGTGATCCACACAGTCAAAGGCTTTGGCATAGCCAATAAAGCAGAAATAGATCTTTTTCTGGAACTCTCTTGGTCTTTACATGATCCAGTGGATGTTGGCAATCTGATCTCTGGTTCCTCTGCTTTTTCTAAAACCAGCTTGAACATCTGGAAGTTCATGATTAGGAAATCCTATCTCTATAAGTCATCTGAACCAACATAAAATCCTTGTTTGGACAAGGCTTCACTCCCCGCTCCCCCCACCAAAAAAAAAAAAAAAAAAAACCAACAAACACCTATGATTTCTGTTCTCAGCGTTTACCATACAGCACATGTGTATTTTAAGCACCTCAGATCACACACTGAGGGGGAGTATATCACAACTGTTGACAGTGCAGACACTGGTGCTAGATGCCTGGGTTTGAATCCCAGATCTGCCACTGAATTGGGGCTAGGTACTTAACCATTCTGAGTTTCAATAAATCCCATCTATAAAGTAAAGATAGTTATAGAACCTATCTCATAGGGCTAGTGTAAGGATTAAACAACACATGTTGTATAACATTTAAAACCGTGCCTGGGCACATACAGGGATCTCAAAAATGTTAGTTATTATTAGTGATATGAGAGTGGGGGGAGCACTGCCTTGAGCTTGAAACAGCATCTTAAGTTTCTGGACAAACACCTGAGGAATGATTAAAGACTGTGCTTCTGACCACTTCTGAGAACAGGCCAAAACCTCTGGCTTATCTAGATCTTTTGCGTGGCTACTCTCCCCCCTGCTTTTCTAGAGGCAGAATTACGTGATGTAAAGAAGAGGTGAGCAACCATTCTTTCTGAGCCTCAGTGTTTCTTTGTCCCTCTCTTATACATTACCAGATGTGGCAGGAGCTGGAAACACAAAGATAAACTGGGTTTACCGTGTAGCTCACAGTCGAGTGTAGGAGATAAATGCAAATCACACGGTAGAATGATTAAGCCATATAATGATGGTATTTTTCTTGTTGCTAAATGCACTGTGGAAAACAGTAGCCATAAAATTTAAGATGTAAGGTATGTGAAAGAGATCTAAAGAAAGCAGACAGCGGAACCCATGTGAAATATTTTTATTGCTGACCCTCCCAAGGCCCATTTCAATTTATTTCATCCACGGACACTTGGCAACCAACCTTGTGGAACCGTTGGATTATAAAACCCTTTATTTGCAAAGTCAAACTTTTCCAGTAGAATAACCCCTTCTCCTTTTCCAAACGGACAAATCCAGCTTCAAACATGGGTAACAGCAGTCCACGTTTCCCGCTTACTGAAAACGAGGAATTGCTTACCAAATCAGGGACTGAAATCAAGAAAAGAAAAGCGAGGCGGGAACTGCCACAACCGCGTCTGCGTAGCGCCGGGGCCCGGCCAGCTGGGAGGCGGGAAGGTCAACACTGCCTACGCGCGCTCTGCGTAATGGGAGCTTCCCCAGCGCCCCAAACCCTGGGAGCCTCCGGGGCGCCTGCGCAGCCGCCGAGATTCAGCGCAGTGGAACTGGCGAGGAAGGGCGACGCACCTGCGCGAAGGGGGCGGTGCGGCGCGGCGGCGGTGGCGGCGAGAGAACCGAGTGCACTGCGATTGCGCGAGGGCANGTTTTCTTTTTGAACTCTTATGCTAAGGTGCCCCATGTCAACATATTATAATTGAATTTAAAAAATCAGAAAAGAATATAAGACCTTAAAAAAATCTGAGATTTTTATACTTATCTATTATTAGCTTTCTTTCCATAAAATGACATTTTTCCTGGGATTAACTTTTTTTAATCTCACTTTCCCCCACTTTTTACCCATTATTTATCTGGAAAACTACTTCATCTTCAAATTTTCTGTTTCTTCCTGACTTTCCTACATTCAGTTATATGTTCTTTTTTTAAAAAACCCCAGCTTAGTTTCCAAATGTCACAGACTACATTTTAAACCCAGTCAGGTCTCAGGATTGTACTGATGTAACAACTGGCTGTTTCTCCTGTGTTGCTTATGCAAAGGCAATATGTTCTTTATGACTTAACACCAGCCTGTTTTCTATTTTTTACTCCTTGCAATTTCTACCTATTCAATCAGGTTGATAATATTGAAACATATCTTTGTAATAATCATCATTGTTATCATACCTTTGGCTTATCTTACTTGGTTTGGAATTGAAAGTCACTTAAAATGAGTAATTATGAGGTGTCCCCACTCCTACTCCATCACAACAATCTGCCATGAACCTTGATAATTCAACCATTCCATTAATATGGAATAATTTTAAATTAAACACTTTTTTCCATACAACTCTATATACAGTTTTACCAAAGTCTCACTTAAAAAATTATTCAAGTACAGTTGATTTGCAATGTTGTGTTAATTTCTGCTATACAGTAATTTACTTATATATATATATTCTTTTCCATTATAGTTTACTCACAGAACGTTACATTTGGTTCCTTCTGCTCTAGGGTAGGACCTTGTTGTTTATCCAGTCTATATATAATAGTTTGCATCTGCTAATTCCAAACAATTTACCACTTTTTTTTGAGTCCTAGTGAAGTGAACCCCCTCATTTGTGTTTTATTGTAACCTTTAAATTCACTGTAATTCCTGTAATACTTTTTTGTATTTATATGTCATATATCTTCTTATCTACTGAAATTTATTTTATAACACAATTTCTGCATTATCTGAGAGGCTAAGACTGGTATCATTGAACACACGAATAATTTTAAAAGCTAACAGAACTCTGAGGAAAAAACTTTGATAAATGCTTTAATATGAGAAAAGATTTGGTGACTTGGGGGCGTGGCTCGGTGATAACATTTGGGTGAGTCACACTTGCTTCCAAAATGAAATTGAGTGTCTGAAAAATGAGAAGAAAGGAAATGAATCATAAAAATTCCTACCTATGGCTTACTCTGGATACTGATTTTTTTTTTTCTAGCTTAACCTTAGTATTATGCCTGTGTCATTCTGTGCACTTCCATAAACATGTTAATGAAACCACAGCCTAAAGAACTGAGGAAAGCTCCTGTCTTAGAAACCTATTAGGTATGATTGTCTTTATCACAGATGAGGCACCTGGGCTAGTGGTGGGTGTAAGTGTCAAGATGCACCCAAAGTCAAAATTCTGAGTCTACTTTCTTCAGTATAGGAAGAACTGAAACATTTTTGCTCTTTTGTGGCAGGAATAAAAAGTGTGGTTTTAGATATATTCTAGAGTGCATACGTACATGTGTGCATACTCAGTCTGTCTGACTCTTTGCAATCCCATGGACTGTAGCCCACCAGGCTCTTCTGTCCATGGAATTTCCCAGGCAAGAATATTGACGTGGGTTGCCATTTCCTTCTCCAGAGGATCTTCCTAACCCAAGGATCAGGACTGTGTCTCCTATTTCTCCTGCATTGGCAGGCAGATTTTTTCCCCCGCTCTGAGCCATATAGGAAGCCCAGATATAAGAGACTGTCAAATTCCTTTCATTGTAGAATGTACAGTTTAGAGCCAATGGACAAAGAATCAGTATGATTGATGTATTAGGTTCTAAATGAGCGTAAAATGTGCAGAGTTCTTGACTGTGTAAAATCTTCTTACGTCTTACTACAGTACACTTGCTTGGCAGATGATTTTTATTTAAATGGTAGTGCCTGAAATAGTTATTCCACAGTTTAGTTCTATAGAAAATAAAATGGGAAAAGGTAGCAAGAGGATGCTCATTTTGTCAACTTTGCTCCAAGTTCTGACATTTCAAACTAGGGTTAAAGCCTAGGAAAGTACCCATTCTTCTCAAATCAGTATACACATTTTGGTGTTTTCTAAGAAATGCTCCATTAAGGTAGCAATAATTGCATGATGTCTAAATGACAGAATGATCTCTGTTCGTTTCCAAGGCAAACCATTCAATATCACAGTTATCCAAGTCTATGCCCCAACAAGTAATGCTGAAGAAGCTGAAGTTGAACAGTTTTATGAAGACCTACAAGACCTTTTAGAACTAACACCCAAAAAAGATGTCCTTTTCATTATAGGGGACTGGAATGCTAAAGTAGGAAGTCAAGAAACACCTGGAGTAACAGGCAAATTTGGCCTTGGAATACAGAATGAAGGAGGGCAAAGACTAATAGAGTTTTGCCAAGAAAATGCACTGGTCATAGCAAACACCCTCTTCCAACAACAAAAGAGAAGACTCTACACATGGACANTAAAATAGGAAGTCAAGAAACACCTGGAGTAACAGGCAAATTTGGCCTTGGAATGCAGAATGAAGCAGGGCAAAGACTAATAGAGTTTTGCCAAGAAAATGCACTGGTCAGAGCAAATACCCTCTTCCAACAAGACAAGAGAAGACTCTACAGATGGACATCACCAGATGGTCAACACCAAAATCAGATTAATTATATTCTATGCAAAGATGGAAGAGCTCTATACAGTCAACAAAAACAAGACCAGGAGCTGACTGTAGCTGAGATCATGAACTCCTTATTACCAAATTCAGACTCAAATTAAAGAAAGTAGGGAAAACTTTTTAGGTATGACCTAAATCAAATCCCTTATGATTATACAGTGGAAGTGAGAAATATATTCAAGGGCCTAGATCTGATAGTTAGAGTGCCTGATGAACTATGGAATGAGGTTCGTTAAATTGACAGGGATGAAGACCATCCCCATGGAAAAGAAATGCAAAAAAGCAAAATGGCTGTCTGGGGAGGCCTTACAAATAGCTGTGAAAAGAAGAGAGGTGAAAAGCAAGGAGAAAAGGAAAGATATAAGCATNAGTTTCGTGACATTGTATGGGAGACAGGGATCAAGACCATCCCCATGAAAAAGAAATGCAAAAAAGCAAAATGGCTGTCTGGGGAGGCCTTACAAATAGCTGTGAAAAGAAGAGAAGTGAAAAGCAAAGGAGAAAAGGAGAGATATAAACATCTGAATGCAGAGTTCCAAAGTATAGCAAGAAGAGATAAGAAAGCCTTCTTCAGCGATCAATGCAAAGAAATAGAGGAAAAGAACAGAATAGGAAAGACTAGAGAGCTCTTCAAGAAAATTAGAGATACCAAGGGAACATTTCATGCAAAGATGGGCTCGATAAAGGACAGAAATTGTATGGACCTAACAGAAGCAGAAGATATTAAGAAGAGGTGGCAAGAATACACAGAAGAACTGTACAAAAAAGATCTCGTCTACTCCCTGGTCTTCTCCATCTGATGGTCAATTCTGGCTTCTTTCTGCTGAGGTCTCCTGGTGGGAGTCTTTTCTCCCTCATGGTCCACTCAAGGCCATAGAAACTTTGTGTTTCTGTCTCCTGCTTTTGGTGGAAGTACAGCCAGTATTCAGTGAAGTTGCTTCTCTTTACTCTCCTGTTAGGTAGGTAGCTTCTACTACAAACATGGGCCACCTTCCATTTTCTTAGGCAGGGATCAACTTCTAGCCCTTTTAATTCTTCAGCTTAAAAGGATCCCTCAGCCTCTCTCACTTAGCATGAATGAATATGGGGATGACACAGCAGTCTAACAAGTTCCTCAAAAAGTTCTCTCCTTTTGTCTCTTCAACCTCAGTTCTTTAATACAATTAAGGTGAACAGCAGGGTGAAAGACTGAAAATCAGTTTTCAGCCATCTGTTTCTCTGCCTAGCACTTCAGTTTGTAATGCCGTCAATTGTCTTATTCTCAGCTGAAATGGAAACAGAAAAAGTGCTATTTTGACATCCTTTTACACGTATTTGGAACTAAGGGGTAGAAGACAGGAAACTAGATTCCATTTTCAATACTGCAGTTGACTTTGAATGAGATACAAAGGTAAGTAAGACTTTGTCCCCACATCAGGGACTTCAGTTCTAAACACAGGTAGAGAATATGTTCACAGTATGAACACCAACAAGACAGATACTGTTAAATAAGTGAGACACAAAAAAATCTGACAGACTTTCAAATAAGGAAAAATCTCATTTGGTTGAGAGGATTTGAACAATATTTAATAAAAGGGGTAATAAGTGATATGGGTCTTGATTCATTCATTTGAAATAACCTCTGCAATATTTATGGGTGAGGTGAGATGATGTCTGAAATTTGCTTTAAAATCAATCATTGAGTCATGGAAAGATCACACTAAATATGAAACACGTATATGTATATGGGCTTCTCTGGTGGTTCAGACAGTAAAGAATCTGCCTGTAATGTGAGAGACCTGAGTCTGATCCCTGGGTTGGCAAGATACCTTGGGGAAGGGCATGGCAACCCACTCCAGTATTCTTGCCTGGAAAATTCCCATGGTAGAGTCTACAGGGTTGCAAAGAGTTGGAAATGACTGAGCAACTAAGTACACATATATGTATGTACTGTATATGTGTGTAGATAGTCATGGAAGGTGTATTATGGCTACAGAGGGTGTTCTTTGTATTTGTGAGTGTGTTTGAAAATTTTATAGTAAAACATAATAAATAGAACTGGGCTTCCGAGGTGACTCTAGTGGTAGAGAATCTGCCTGCCACTGCAGGAAACTCAAGGGATGCAGTTCACTCCCTCGGTCCAGAAGATCCTTGGAGTAGGAAATGGCACCCTACTCTAGAATTCTTGCCTGGAAAATTCCATGGGCAGAGGAGCCTGGGAGGCTATAATCCATGAGGCCACAAAGAGTTGGACACGACTGAACACACACAGTAAATAAAAAACATCATAAGGCATAATAAAAATTATGTTGTCAACAGTCTATTCTGTCACATATGCTGTTCTAGATGATGGAGATACTGTGAATAGACAAGGCAGATATGAGCCCTCTCATTTAGAATATGATGTAGAGGACAACACCACTGATCCAAGAATTACAAGTGTGAATGGTTTAGAGTGTTTCTAAGATTGTATGGAAGTTTAATCAGCTGACTTAGAAGCAAGACAAAGAATGGGAGCAAATGCATTAAGTTTGGTGGACTCTTAAACTGTATTATTTACTTTTGCATGTAACCTTTCAGAGTATTTCTTCTCCTTTTCAACATTTGCATTTAAGCTTCACAGGTGTGTCCTGACTACTTCTGTATTAAACTTTCCCATGTCCATTATAGTGTAGCCATTCATTCAGAAAACCAGTAAAAGCTCATTTATTAACTTCTAATTGCATCAGTTTTCTGTCTTTAAAATGTGGCTGAAAATAGTGCATATCTCATATTTTAGAATTAAATGTTATCCACAACAATTTAGCATACTAGTTATCACATAGTAAACATTAAAAAACTATTCAATCTTCTTACTGAGAAGTTTATATTCCTTTACTTCAGTAGGAATGAAACGCTTTTGCACTGATCTCTCTTCATTGAATGTTCTCTATCATGGATCAGAAGATGTTCATTTGGAAAACAAAGACTTTAGAGAACAATGGAAAACAAAGAAGGTTAGTATATGGGTCAGTAAAATTAAAATCAGGGATTTGGGCTTGAAGTAGGAGATATGCCTTATTAATAGTTTAAAAGATTATTTCATTGAGGATAGAAGTAGAGAAAATATATCATAATAGGCAGTTTCAATACTCCAGTTTTGATGAATTGTGATCTGTCTTGTACCCATGCCATACATCAGTTTTCTCAAGGGAGAACTAAAAGTTAAGATACAAAATAAAAGCATTGCAAAGATAAAAGAAAAAATATTTTACTCTGAAGCAGTTGTTTGGAGATAGTCAATCACTGTCTTAAAGTTGATCATAATAAACTACCAGTTGGCTGGAAATAAATGTCTGAAGCCATGCTAAATATAAGTACATCATACAACAGATTGTTTCGGTGAAATGACAATTTTAAGGCTGCTACACTTAAAGTCATTTCTCTTCATCCATTGAATCCCCAAAGGAAATACATGTTGTAAACAGAATCACTAAAACAAAATGAGCTTGAACATCAGTCATCACCGTGTGTCTAACTACTCAGTTTCTCACCAGATTGACATGGTACGAGGAAGCTATTTTTAACATGTTACCTGCTTCCATCAGAGATTATGTGAGAGGAAGATGAAAAAAAGAAGAGAGAACAAGATAAAAGTTCACTGACGTGGAAAGCTAAAGGACCTTTTCCCATCTGTTTGGCACAGAAGTTGTTATCTCTTTAGGGGTACAGATTTCATCACAGTTCCATAGACTTGTGACTACAGATTGTGTTATTGCAAACAGCAGCAGTCTTCAAGGGTTCTGGGAAGCCTATTCTTATATTACTTATATTACCCTGAGCAGTTTCTTACTCATCCTTCATTTTCATATAGATCTTAGAAATGAAAAACTATTCCCTTTTTAGTAAAATAGCTGTAAGTTTGATTATCTATAAGGATGGCACATATGTTTTCTCAGTCTAGTTCCTTCCATATCATAGGATACAAATTAATCAGTGAATGATTTATTATATTTTAGAAAAAAATATCAGAAGAGATGAAAGAGAACAGTCACTTATTTATAATACTTTTTTCTTCAAATAGAGTTCAGTGTAGTCTCATTTATTTTATGAAAATAGCTCATCAGTTATCAGGATATTCTCTTGCCCAACCATCAAGATCCTTATTTTCTGATACATTCTTCAAAACAAATGAGTAAATTTTACTAGATATTGTTGAAATGCATTTCTAAAATTTGATTGGAAATTACTTACATGTTAATGTAACATTTAATTATTGACCTTTATGTTTTGACTTATATGATTAATATAATTATGTATTTCATTGTTCTGAATATTTCATTTACTCATAACTAAAATGAGATAATATTTTATTTTTTCCCTTTAGGGAGATAAATGAATGCAGATTATTTTTTTGAGTATTTTTTTGGTATAATCCACTTTCAAAGCTCTATCTTTAATCAGTTTTATATGTAATGGAACCACAAAGAATTGAAGTTATAAATCTTTGGGCTATTAAATAAGAAACTCAAGAGTTTTAGAATCATAAAGGTAATGAGTCTTAAGTTTAGGAAGTTGCCTAAAAGTCAGTTCATCTGAACAGTAAAAGCCTCTGGACAATGGTTGCAGGGGAAGGAAAAGCAAATAAGAAAATTTTGCTCTTTAGACAGTTAGTGCTTAAATTTTTCATAACATTTCTATATTATAAAAAACCAATATTTTCATTTTAAGAAATGCCATTAATTTTTGAGTTCCCTCTATCAGCATCAACCAAACTGTATCTAAATTGGTACAAAGCTGCTCATTTCTTTGCCCCATTCTATGCAGTTCTGACAGCAAGAAAGGCCTTCTCCTAATAAAGTGAAGACTCTGTTAACCAGTAAGACATTAATATGGGGCTTCTCTGGTGGCTCAAACAGTAAAGAATCTGCCTGGTTTCCATCCCTAGGTCAGGGAAATTCCCTGGAGAAGGGAATGGCAACCCACTCCAGTATTTTTGACTGAAGAATTCCATGGACAGAGAAGCCTGGTGGGCTACAATCCATAGGGTCTCAAAGAGTTGGACACAACTGAGTGACTAACACAAGCACAAGCTACAAGACATTAATATGGGGGATTCCCAGTAGGCACCAGTGGTAAAGAACCCTTCTGCCAATGTAGAGGACATAAGAGACTCAGGTTCGATCCCTGGATCCAAAAGATCCCCTGGAGAGGGTATGGTAACCCACTCCAGTATTCTTGCCTGAAGAATCCCCATGGACAGAGGCGCCTGGTGGGCTACAGTCCATAGGGCAGTAAAGAGTCAGAATAACTGAAGCAACTTAACATGATGCATGCACACATGCAAGTCATTAATATATGATATGTGAGCTATACAATTTTTCATATAATTTTACATAAATTAAATATGAAATGACAGTTGTAAACATGAATGAAATATTGGTTCCTTTGTAGATTATTCTAAACAGAATCTAGGTATTTTAGGTACATTGAATCAGTAAATCAGCATTTTAGAGTAATATGTTTAACTTATTTTTATCAAACAAAATGCATGTCTTCTTGTGAGTATGGAGTAAATATAGAGAGTATTACAAAGTATTAAAAATATGTATTGTACTATTGGTTTGTAGCTGAGTCTTTGCTGTCTAATTTGAAGTCTTGTTTCTAAAATTTCCATACATGTTTCTTCAGAAGTTAAGTGTTAGTATAAACATGGTACCTTCAGTGAGGGGGCTTTCTATGTGATAAATATGTAATAATGTATTAGTTGTGTTAGGGATATCCAGAGGAGCAGAACCCGTGGTATCAATAGGATCTACTGGTTCCTCTGCTATCATCATCATCTATCATCTATATTTAGAAAGATATTTTAAGGAATTGGCTCACAGGATTGTGGGGGCTGGTAAATCTGAGATCTGTTTAGATCTCTAGGCAGGGTAGAAATTCTGTTGAAAGTCAGTGTGAATCCAAGGCAGCCTGGAGGTAGAGTATTTTCCTTTTCTGGGAACCTCTGTCTTTTGTCTTATGACTTTCAACTGATTGGATGAGGCCCACACACATCATGCAGATCATCTGCTTTACTCAAAATCTAAAAATGTTAATCACATATAGAGAACACCTTCACAGCAACATCTAAAAATGTCTTTGGCATTAGTATTGGATATCAAAGCCTAGTCACATTGACGCATAATATTAAGCATAATAAGTAGCGTTCTAGGTGATGACTCAGAGAAGGCAATGGCACCCCACTCCAGTACTCCTGCCTGGAAAATCCCATGGATGGAGGAGCCTGGAAGGCTGCAGTCCATGGGGTCGCTAAGAGTCCCAACGCAACTGAGCGACTTCACTTTCACTTTTCACTTTCATGCATTGGAGCAGGAAATGGCAACCCACTCCAGTGTTCTTGCCTGGAGAATCCCAGGGACCGGGGAGCCTGGTGGGCTGCCGTCTCTGGGGTCGCACAGAGTCGGACACAACTAAAGCGACTTAGCAGCAGCAGCAGCAGCAGGTGATGACTAAGATGGCAAGTTGGTGCTCTTCTAGAGCTGAAGTTCTAGAGTTGGTGGGTTTTATGTTAAGAATTCAGGGAATGTTTCTCTGGAGAAATCACATTTAAACTGAAAATGTGGGAAGATCTGATTTTTCCAAGCAGAAAGACCATGATGCTTCATGTGTTTGAGGGAAATCCTCATGGATGGAGCAGAGCGAGGTGAGTGATGTGTGAGGATTCTCTGGAATGAGAGTGTAGATGGGAAAGTGTCAGAGTGCACAGGCCGTGGAAGAAGTCTGAACTTTATTCTAGGTGCCTTAAGAAGTCACTGGAGGCAGTGAGCCAGGACTGATATAACCTGGATGCTTCATGGAGAGTAATATTGAGTTTAAAGTTGGGGAGGAAACAAAAACTTACCGTTCCATACTGGCTGATGTGTGTGCACTATGAGAGAGAGAAAATGAAAAAAGAGGAAGAAATTGAATATGCGCCTCTAAAGAATAAAATATTATTATCACAGTGAATGAAAATCTGTCAGATTTGTGTTATCTGAGAGATTTGTCTTCTTGCCAAAAGTGCATACCATAAGGAAACAAGTATGTGACCACAGTGAGGAGAAAACGTGCACAACCTGTATCACAGAGGGATTTTTCCCCTCTAATATAGTTCTTCCTCATATGAATTATAAAAACATTAAACATAATAGAAAAGCACATCAATAAGCAGTTCAGAGAAACTTCAGAAGTGTTTAAACATGTGCAAAAGTTATCTCAATTATGCACGTTAAGGAATTTCCAACACAAGTAAGTGCAGGTTAAATTAAAAGACAAGTGATTTTTTTCACTGACCAAAGTGTGGAGAAAAAGGTATTTAAATAACCTCAATAGAAGAAGAATTATTTCTCTGTCCTCTACATCTTTGAAGGACAATTGGACAACACACATCAATATTTCAAATGTATGCCCTATGGAGCAACAGTTTCACATGTAAGAATTCATCCTCAGACATACCAGATACATAAACAAGAGCTTTCATCATGTATAGTTTATGGCTGCATAAAGTAGGGATAACCAAAATGTCCATTAATAGGGAAATATCCACTGGCAGTGTAGGAGATGCTGGAGAGGCAGGGTTGATCCCTGGGTCACGAAGATCCCTCAGAGAAAGAAATGGCAATCCACTCCAATATTCTTACCTGGAGAATCCCATGGACAGAGGAGCCTGGTAGGCTGTGGTCCATGGGGTTGCAGAGTCAGACATAATTGATCACAGTCCTCTCCTAATGAACAGTAATGGTATGTTTAAAAATATAGTTTTGATTTTTAAAAAGAAAGTCATAGTTGTATATGTAGTGATGTGGACATAGCTTCAAGAGAGAACGGGAGGACATGCATAGGAAGAAACAATGATTGCTTGTCATTGTGTGTGCTTTTATAATTTACCATGTGCTTTTGGTCCCTTTCCAAAAAAAATAAATTTGTTTGTACAAATATTAAAGGAAAATTATCATATATTTTTCTGAAATATAAATGTTACCTTGCTGAGGAACAGTATATTGGAAAGCCCATGCATTTTAAATAAAATACAAATGAGCTGTCAAATAAAATAAGAACAAATGAAAGCTTCTTTTTTTTTTAGTAGGGTATAGTTGCTTTACAATGTTGTGTTCATTTCTGCCACAAAGTGAATTAGCTATTTGTTGATGCTCAGTCACTCATTTTGTCCAACTCTTTGCAACCCAATGGACTGCAGCATGCTAGGCTTCCCTGTCCATCGGGAAGTTCCAAGTCCAACTCCGGGAGCTTGCTCAAACTCATGTCCTTCGAGTCGGTGATGCCATCCAACTGTCTCACCCTCTGTCATCCCCTTCTCATCCTGCTTTCAATCTTTCCCAGCATCAGGGTCTTCCTTCTAAAGAGTCAATCTTCACACCAGGTGGCCGAAGTATTGGTGCTGGAGAATCAGCTATATGTATACATACATCCCTTCCATTTTGGACCTCCTTCTCTCCTCCCATCTCATCCTTATAGGTCACCACGGAGCACTGAGCTGAGCTCCTTGTGCTATACACTGCAAATACAACTGCCTTATGCCCAGAAATCCCACTGCTGGGTATACACACCGAGAATGGCATTGAAACATATACACTATCATGTAAGAAACTAATCGCCAGTCTAGGTTCGATACAGAATACAGGATGCTTGGGGCTGGTACACTGGGATAACCCAGAGAGATGATATGGGGAGGGTGGTGCGAGGGGGCTTCAGGGTTGAGAACTCATGTACACCTGTGGCAGATTCATGTCAATGTATGGCAAAACCAATACAGTATTGTAAAGTAAAAAAAAAAGAAAGTGAATGTGTTAGTGGCTCAATAGTGTGTGACTCTTTGCAATCCTATGGATTGTAGCTTACCAGGCTCCTCTGTCCATGGGATTTCTCAGGCTGGAGTGGATTGCCATTCTCTTCTCCAGGAGATCTTCCTGACTCAGGGTTTGAACCCAGGTCTCCTGCATTACAGGTAGATCCTTTGCTGTCTGAGCCACAGGGAAGCAGTCGGTTCTCTAGTTTTTCAGTGTTAGGTTTAGAAATATTTGAGATAGGAACTTCATAAAACAGAAAATGGTAATTGCTGCACTGCATGTCAAGTAGACAGTGTTTTGGAGATCATAGAGTGTTAAGAAACTGATCAGAACACCCTGAACATTGCTTTTCCAACTGAGTAGAACCCCAAACCAACCTGGTTCTCACGTCTGACACCCTGGATGAGGAGGTGTGGTATAAACTGAAGGTTTGTGTTCCCTCCAGATTTGTATGTTGGGACCTAACCTCTGATGTGATGGTATAAGGACATGGAGCTTTTGGAAGTTGATTAGGTCATGAGGTGGATCTCTAATGGGATTAGAACTGTTGTAAGGGAAACTCCAGTAGTCATGTACAGATGTGGAGTTGGACCATAATGAAGGCTGAGTGCTGAAGAATTGATGCTTTTGAACTGTGGTGCTGGAGAAGACTCTTGAGAGTCCCTTGGACTACAAGGAGTCAAACCAGTCAGTCCTAAAGGAAATCAATCGTGGATATTCACTGACTGATGCTGAAGCTGAAGCTCCAATACTTTGGAGCTGATGGGAAACCTGATGGGAAAAGCTGACTCATTGGAAAAGACCCTGATCCTGGGAAAGACTGAAGGCAAAAGGAGAAACGGGACAGCAGAGGATGAAATGGTTGGATGACATCACCAGCTCAATGGACGTGAGTTTGAGCAAGCTCCAGGAGATAGTGGAGGACAGAGGAGCCTGGTGTGCTACATACCATGGGGTCACAAAAAGTCGGACCCAACTTAGCAACAAAACAACAACAAAAGAGACTCCACAGAGCTCCCTCGCCACTTCCCCCATGGGAGGACCCAGTGAAAAGACAGCCATCTGTAAACCAGGACTCAGGCCCTCTCTAGACACCGAATCTACTGCACCTTGATCTTGGACTTCCCAGCCTCCAAAACTGTGAGAAATAAGTGTTGATTGCTTGTAAAGGCACCAGTTTGTTGTATTTCTGTTACAGTGACCCAAGTGGACTAAATAGGGTGGACTTGGATAAGGAGAGAACTTGGCCATTTGTAGTGAAAGTGTTCCTTGCCTGTTTCATTATTCTACTACAAGTCCTGTTGTTCCGTATCAGAGCAAATAAACTTATCAGTGGATAATTTCTTATATTTGAAATACAATACAAGAGAAGTGTGTCATAATCATATTGAAAATTCATGTACGGAGAGCATGTGAGTGTGGTTCGATAAAAAATTAATTCCAGATACTAGTATAATCATAACTTAGTTATCTAAGTTTCTTTACATTTAAATTATACATTTAGGAATGCTATTGTCCAATTCATAGTTGGTTATACATTTGCTTTTATTTTTTTGAAATTTATGTATTGGTTTGCCTTATTTTTATTTTCATCTAAGCACTCTACTTTTCACTTTAAACATATGTACTTTAAATTTCATCTGATTTATTAAGTCAAGAAGAAAGCTTTTTTGTTTTTCTTCATGCATGACACCTAACTCATTAGTGAGGAAGAGAGATATATATTTAAGAGGTATGCTAATTTATATTACATAAAGATCTCATCTTTAAGATGTAGGGCTACATAGTTAAGGAGAAATGCAGTGTAATACTCTCTAAAGACATAAAAGAACTTATGCCCTTGAGATACATAATTTTTTTTTAATTTTCCAAACGTTTAGTACAGTCACTGTTTCCAAAGTGTGTTTCCTACATTTTCTGGCCTCCACCCCAAACCTCTACTAAATCAGAAACTATGGGGCCAAGGCCCCAGAATCTGTGCCCTCCTGATGATTTTTATGCACAATCATAAGTAATTATGCACAATCTAAGTAATTATTTTTCCTAAGACTTTTGACTTTTTAAAGAAGTGGGAAAGGGACTATTTCCCCTTATAAGGAAATTTAGATGTTATGATATGATAAATCTTATTGTAGAAATTATATAATTCTTATGGATAAAGATTCTAGAGCAGAGTTGGTATCTAATAGAATCCCATGTTGCTATACAGAGCACCTTCTACATAATGAATTTTGCATATCGGGTGGCTGAAGCCTTTACACAGCCAGAATTTTAAGTATTGCATACTTCTGGAAGAAAAATATTGATGGCATCCTCCTTAGATATTTGGTATCACCAATGGAAATTAATTATTTAAGCCACATTTAGATCTGTAGCAGTACTCAGGAGGTGAGGCATTTAAAATCACTGATCTTTCAAACAAATATACATGATATAATATATAGAGTTTTGCACAATAATGGCTATTTGGGGATTTCTAAATACTGACCATCATGGACTGCTGAGTAACTGCAAATAAATATGGAGTAAATATCAAACATACTATTTTTATTATAGCATCCCCAGAAAAAAATCTGGAAAGGATATTTATCATTTATTAATGATAGTATTTTTTCCTTTAAAAATGGTACAGATGAAATAATGATCTTCTCTACACAAAGTTAAACATAGGTAATATTTTAGTGTATGTATTTTGGATAAACATTTCTGTTTGTAATGTGATGTTTTCAATATTATCTGGTTCTATAATTTTAAAATATTCTTTGGCCAAAAGTACCTTGTGTCGTCCAGACCTTAAGATCAAGATATTTGTGAACTGGAAAAGCTTCAGGACTGGGCAGCTAATTAGGGATTTATTCATGCAAGAAGCAAGTCAGCTTCTCTTTGGGACTTGATCCAAATCAACATAGTGAGCCTCAAGAAGCATACACAAGTTTGATCCATTAGTGCTTGTATTGGCTTAATTTATCATGCTTTTTAATGTGGGTCTTTTGGGAACTATTCTCTAGCAAACTTTATTATTATTATTTACTTATCTTTACAAAAATTTTAGTACCATTCCTGGGAAAACACATGGTTGTTTGGGGATGCCTAATTAGCAGTTTCCTGTTCATTTTACTTGCAAATGTATTGCTTTCCTTGCTAGAAGTTTTGTAACAGCCCAGATGACAAATTATTCAGCTTCATGAAGATTCCACCAACTAAGCAAACTGTTTAGTTTTTAATTTAAAAGAATCAGGAGAGCAACTTACAGGTGGTAGAATACGGAAGAAAATCATCCTTGTCCAAAGGGTTCCTAGTGAAATAATATGAAGGTCAAGATCTTTCCTTTTTTATTTTAAGCAGATGATTTTGAGTTGCATACCAATGAGTTTAAATAACTTGATGTCTTGAACAGTGTAAACTGCATCAGAAGGAATTTTTTACTTAAGACTTTCTATTATAGAATTTTAGCTTTCTCACTGTTGAATAATGTTTAACAAATATTTATTTGGTGCCTACTGAGTGCAAGACTTGGTTACAGCATTAACATTCATAGCAGTGGTCTCAGCCATCTTAGGAGTTATAGCACCTGTGGTGGCCTGTAGTGGGAGCTGAGATGGTGATGTGCAGGGTGCTATGGGATTACAGTTGACCTTGAACAGCACAGCTTTGAAGTGTGCTACTTATACACAGATGCTTTTCCAGTAGTAAATACAACCGTAATCTGTGATTCGGAGTTGGTTCAATCCTCTGATGCATAACCTTGGGTATTGAGTAACCATGGATTCTAAGGAACCACCAGTATGGAGAGCCAACTCAGTAATATGTGGAATTTTCAACTGTGCTCAGGGTTGGCACCTCTTGCCCCTGCATTGTTCAAGGGTCAAATGTATACTGGGGATTCAACTGGAAGTCAGGCAGTCAAGGGATCTGGTGAATGTTGCTGCTTCTACTATACTCTGCCCTCCTCTTGACCTGCAGCTCATCTATCTCTCCAGTGCTCAAGATGTTGCAGGTCAACAGCTCACAGCTGGCATCGTCTCCACAAAACTTCCAAAAGGCTCAGAATCCATGCTTTGCTCCTTCAGCCCTTCTCCAGGCCCCAGCCATGAGGCAAAGACTAAGGTCCACAAGAGTGGCATCGTTGCCTCAGTTTGGAACCAACTCTGTGCTCCAGTTGGTGCTTCAGTGCTTCCTTGTGGGAACAGAGGGAGCTAGACGCCAGCCAAGACCCCATTCTCACCTCATTTTTTTTCTCTGGCTGTATCCCGCAGCCCTCACTCCTCCTTTACCTGACAGCACTTCTCCAATAACCTCTGGAGCAAAAATCTGCTTCCAAGGAAACTGATTTAACAGAGTGATTTTCACAGAGACCTGCAGGCTAAGTAGGAACTTGCTATTTGGAAAGGGGTAGAGAGGAGAGAGAATGTCAGGCAGATGAATGCCAACTATGAAGGGCACATGGGAGAAAGAGTCTCAGATAAAGAGTAGAGTGAAATGAGCATGATTGGAGAAAAGAGGTGGGAACCAGAGGGGAAGCTGAAGAGGTTAGAAATCTTTGTATTATATCAACATACAATTAATGCCAACAATTGTGGAAAGTCCATAATGTCATCTATATTTTAGTCTACATAAAATTTATGACACTTGGAAAAAAAGCTTCTGTATTTGAAATATTGTGAAATATTATTCTCAAATGATTTCTTCTGCATATACTACAAGGAAGAGGGGGCTGTTATCATGGAATTCTAAATTGCCTTCTGTGCTCAATGCTGCTGATCCCACGGCTGTAGCAAGGTACAGTGGGCAATGTTAGCATCTTGTTGAAATCCTCATTCTCTTTTGCAAAGGAAGGGGTTCAAAATGCAGTATGAAGACCATATTGTAAGTCTATAGTACATAATATTTAACAAACAGGTGGAAAACATGCATATAGCTTAACAATTTCCATGATAGGTCACTCAGGTTTTAAGCATGTTTATTCTGATATAGTCCATAACCTGCCAGTTATCTAGGAATCTGATTCTTCAGTGGCTGTGGAATACATTACTACATCTGTGCATATCACTAAGCACAGATGTATGTTATAGTTCCAATGAAACACATTTTGAAAATGTATATAAAATATGGGGAAAAAGTACTTGTGAGTTACATCTGACTGCCAAACATGGGACTAAATTAAGGGTTCTTTTATCAAACTCAACACTTCCCTAATATTTGAATTGTAACTAATGACACATTTCTGTTTAGACTTGAAATTGCCATAATTTGTGACTTTCCACAAATACACTGATCAGGCCCTCATTTTTGTCCCCTAGATTTTTATGGTAGACTCAGTTCATCTACATGCCACCTCCCTTAGAGATTCATTTCCTATGCAGCTGATTATTATTTAAATACATCAGCAATGCAGTTCCTTTCTTGTAAACCCTCTCACAGAATGAACTTTCTCTGCAAGTCTAGTACATCTAGACTTGTACATCTACAGAGGCATCTCTTTGTCCAATACATCTTCAATCCAAGTACACTAAATAACCTTTCATATCTCTGTGGTTGGCAACAAACATTTCATTCTTGGAGTTTTCTCTTCACAATCCTTCAAAATCAAGAGTAAATTACAGTGTTTTATAAAGCTTGATCAGCTGGGCATTTTGCTTCTCTGGTGTGTGCCCTTACACTTACACTTGGTTTATGCCCTTGTGATAGCCCTTGTCTAAGACATGCTTTAATTGCTCGCTTGGGCGTGTGTCTCTCTTCCTTGATTATTTCATGAGTGAGTCCCAGGTTTCATCCAAGTAAGGTTCAGGCATATCCAGCAAAGTGAAACTGGGAGCATGGATGGCTAAAATTTTAGTTACAGGGAGAATCATCTAAATATAAGGAGCACAGTGAGCCCTGTGGACAGAGAAGCGGTCTGATTTCAAATATACCCTAGTGTCTGTCACTCAAATTTATTTCCCAGCTTAGTGCCCATTGTATGTGAAGTCAGTGGAAATATGGGAGTGTGGTGTACCTGTGCATTCTGCCTCAGACAGTCAGACAGCATTTGGACTGATGAGCCATCCATCCATGATAGATGATGTCCTATCCGTGAGAGCACCGGTATCAGTGGTGAACCCAGAGCTGAGAGTATGGTCCCAGCAGAGACCATGATGCTGTGTGCTGCAGTATCATTGGTTCTGTGGGTTTAGAGACACCTGATTTTAAGGGCTCTTTAGAAAGCTTGGATCTAGCATTTTATAGGCAATGATCATTAGGGTGAAAATTAACTTAATGTAACCTTGTTTACACAGCTTTGTAAGGTCTGAAGAGACTGCCTATACACCAATATTACAATTACATCTGGTTAAAAACAGTAGAAAACATAGCTATTAAGGCCATAGCTAAGTATGTTGTATTATCTTCAATTATGTATTAAGGAGGTATTATTATGATATCTATTTTCAGAAGAGGAAAGTAAGGATTGGAGAATTTAAGTCACTAACACAAGATCCAGTCAGCAGCAAGTAGCAGGGTTAAAGCTGGAAATGATGCTAGACCTCATGTTATTTCTATTGTTGTGTTCTAGTGCCCAGTCCCTAATAAATTACATGTGTGAGCACTGAGCAGCTGAATGAGTATACGAATGTAAGAATAGCCAGTAGATTTTTTTTCTTTCAAGTAACAGCACAGATGTCTATACTGAAAGTGTGAATATTTTCAAATGCCTGTGGTATGACCCACATGAGTAATAGGACAGTGTTGAAGTCTAGCTCACTAATCAAATCTCAGTGCAGTGCTAAAAACACCATTTCTGCAACCATCAGAAAACAATTAAATCTTTCTCCATAATCCTTCAAACCTCCCTTTAGTCCCTGCTGATACACACCTACATGAACATTATAATGTGTAACTGCCCAATAAAATTGCTTTAAAGCTCTTCCTGCTAACCTTTAACCCTGGGACTGTGTATAATTTATTATCCTATAAACAATCAGATTTTTTCCCTTTTTTTTTTTTGAGATATCATTTTTTTCCTGCTACTCCACCAATTTTGCTTCTTTACTGGATAATATTGAATTAAGACATTTTTATTATTTGCTGTTTTCATTTAAGAGGTATGCTCCCTGCTCTTAATTAGCATTTAATGAAAGTGGAGTATGTTATCTATAAAAAAATCATCGCTTGTATTTTTTCTTGTTGTACTCTTTGTATTTCTCTCTCAGCCTTGAACTGGTATCCATTGTAAAGTTGTAAGTTTCATGCTTCTGATCTCGGTTATGTGATTATGTTTTGGGGATATTGTGACCTGAGACAAAATATAGTTTAGCCTTTCATCTTCATCTATGGGTAGTATGGATCTATATATTTAATATGAATTCAGATAAAAAATGTGAATCCATGCTATGTGGTAGTGCCTGAAGATTATTAACTATCTATGTTCAATTCCAGACTTAATTCTGTTAACTAACTACTTAAAGTGTATAGGAACAATTATGTTCTGAGATGGCCTCATAAAATTGTTAATGTATTTCTTAAATTTCCAAATTCTATACAGTATTTCTTCTGTATTAAATAAGAAATTTGTGGTGTCCCAGGTGGCACTAGGGGTAGAGAATCCACCTGCCAATGTGGGAGACTCAGGAGAGGTGGGTTGGATCCCTCGGTTGGGGAAGATACCCTGGAGGCAGAAATGGCAATCCACTCCAGTATTCTTGCCTAGACAATCCCATGGCAGGGAAGCCTGGAGGGCAATATTCATGGGGCCACAAAGAATCAGACATGATTGACCGACTGAGCACACACACTCAAATAAGAAATTACCTTGAAATAAAAATCTATATTAAAAAAAAAAATCTCAGATAGGAATATGAAAACTATATGCTTTTATTTAAACCTTGGACCTACACTTTTTGCTCTCTTGTTTTCCTCAACACTCTGACTCTGCTTTAGTTACCTAAAAACATTTCCTAAATTCTCATTTCCTTCCAGACAATGTCAGACTTTGGTCAGGTGACTTCCTGTTCAGAGTACCATCTTGCAGAGGGACACGTTTGACTATTGCGAGATCTGGGGCTCTGCTTGACTCTACAAGGCAATAGGTGCCTTGGAAAGTGTGGCCAAGCTCCGCCCTCATTGGTGCTTCGGGAAGATGGTTCTTGTTAGGGTGAGATACGATTCCCTGGTGGCTCAGATGGTAAAGCGTCTGCCCGCAATGCGGGAAACCCTGGTTCGATCCATGAATTGGGAAGATCCCCTGGAGAAGGAAATGGCAACCCACTCCAGTACTCTTGCCTAGAAAATTCCAAGAATGGAGGAGCCTGGTGGGCTACAGTCCATGGGGGAGCGTCGCAAAGAGTCCGACACAAACGAGCAGCCGAACTGAACTGAATACTTCCCCACTGTTTTCCAGATGAACTTCAAGTTTCTACATTTGACATTAAAGGCCCCCAAAGATCTGGCATCTGCTTACATGTGTCTCGAACCTCACTTCCTGTCCTTCTTCATCCACCACGTGTGCTTTACCCTCAGCCATCACATAACTAATGGTAGTTTCCCATGTGTGCCACTTGATTTCATGCCCCATGACTCCCAGCTCTTCCTTCCATCAGGTGTGCTGTTTATCCTCTCGTTTGTCTTACGAATATCCTATTTCTCCTTCAGCACCTACTTTACAAGAAGATTTCTCAGAGAATATTTCATTATATTCTAAATTTTATTATATTTCTTGAAAGCTCATTGATTTCATTTTTTTCTTAAAGCTTATTTCTGAAACTTTGTATTATAATACATCATTGTTTCCCAGTGCATATTGTGGAGATTTGCTGAGCTGACTCATCTGAAAAGACCCTGATGCTGGGAAAGATCGAGGGCAGGAGGAGAAGGCAACAACAGAGGATGAAATGGTTGGATGACATCACCGACTCGATGGACATGGGTTTGGGTAGACTCCGGGAGTTGGTGATGGACAGGGAGGCCTGGCGTGCTGTGGTTCATGGGGTTGCAAAGAGTCAGACACGACTAAGCGACCGAACTGAACTGAACAAAATTGCTACTGAGTGGTTTTTCTAGTAAAATTCAGCTCTGCAGTTGAATAATAGCAAATCCAATTTTCTTTTTTTTTTTCTGGTAAAATGTTTGCTTACTCAGTTACATATAATTTCATCTATTATGTTTATAATCCAGTACTTTTTTTCCAGGTCAATGCCACAATTATAATGACTGTTAGATAAACAAACCACTTTTCCTGATGAAAAGAACATATGAGCCTTCTTATTCTTCGTCCTCCTGTAACTTTCCCCTTGGCCCTTGTAATCTTCTGTCACTCTCTGCCTTAAGAGCAAGAGTCACTTTATAAAATTGGAAGTGACAAGTATCAGAAGAAAAGTAAAGTAAGGCTAGATGGGACAGAACTTTCTCTAATATTTGAGGGTATAAAATTTGTTCACTTTTGTCTCTGCAGTTGATTTACTGTGGCTACAAGCTCAGGTGTCTGTGCACAGGCTTAATGAAGGCAGAAAGAAGGGTCCATTTTCATAGTTATTTGTTGTCATGACCTTGTTTGCTGTTCAGTCTGATTGATCATCTAAGAAAATATATTTGTCACAAGGTGCTGATTATTGTCACTTCAAAGCTGGGTTTGCTTGTCCAATACTGACTTCCAATTTAAAGAAGTTAGAGTCAACCTATCACAGCACTGCTTGACTTAGGATGTTGCATATGCTCTACTGAGGGGAGTTTGGTGCTGTTGTTATTTTATAGAAAAGATACAGTACTGACGTAGTTTAATACTAAACTCCCTGGTGATTCAGATGGTAAAGAATTTGCCTTCAAGGCAGGAGACCTGGGTTCGATCCCTGGGTTGGGATGATCCCCTAGAGAAGGAAACAGCTACCCACTCCAGTGTTTTAGCCTGGAGAATTTCATGGACTTTCACTTGCACACAGATGTAACCTTTTATTTATAGGGTATTTAGGAAAGCATCACACAGATAGAATAAGTAAAAGGTAATACGCAAATTATTGTGCTTGCAATGAAGTCAAATATAAACAAAACACATCCATTTATATCACTGAATAATTAACAGCCAACATCTGCTTTATGTCTGTGATATGTCAGCCATGATAATTGAGGCCTTTGTCTGAGCTGTTCAGTTTTTTCCCTTTTTACGAGCCCTATGAAATAGGTGTATTTTCCTCATTTTATATATGAGGAAACTGTATAAGACTTTGTATAATATTGTATAAGACTTCATGTAAGACTCCACCCCAGTTCATGTAATTATTAAGTTTCAGAGTAGTGGGTTAAAATTAATTCTACCTGTTTTCAAAGCTTGTGATTTTTATCTTGACAATCTCACATTTGGTAATGTGCTATAAGTGATACTCTTCACTGCTACTCATTTTGTCTTTCCTTCAGTGAAGGCACTATCAAAGGAACACCTGAGAAGCTAAACTTTAAAAAATTTATTACATTCTGAGCTAGTACAGATGAATAAAACTGAGATCGTCATTGCTAGCTTCAGTATTTTTTCCTGAAAATGTGTTAAAGTATGATTTGTTAAAAGAATATATTTGAAGTTATACAATCATTAGCTTATAAGTATACATTTTCTTTACATTTAGATGCATTTTTTAGTAAGACTCTCTTAAATTCCTTTTAAATACTGAGACTGTTCAGGCTGAGAAGTATCCAGCATTCCTGATGTTTCTGTATCTTTGGTTGCCATCCAGTGGTGGCAGTCATATACTTCTGANTAAAAAAAAAATCTCAGATAGGAATATGAAAACTATATGCTTTTATTTAAACCTTGGACCTACACTTTTTGCTCTCTTGTTTTCCTCAACACTCTGACTCTGCTTTAGTTACCTAAAAACATTTCCTAAATTCTCATTTCCTTCCAGACAATGTCAGACTTTGGTCAGGTGACTTCCTGTTCAGAGTACCATCTTGCAGAGGGACACGTTTGACTATTGCGAGATCTGGGGCTCTGCTTGACTCTACAAGGCAATAGGTGCCTTGGAAAGTGTGACCAAGCTCCGCCCTCATTGGTGCTTCGGGAAGATGGTTCTTGTTAGGGTGAGATACGATTCCCTGGTGGCTCAGATGGTAAAGCGTCTGCCCGCAATGCAGGAAACCCGGGTTCGATCCATGAATTGGGAAGATCCCCTGGAGAAGGAAATGGCAACCCACTCCAGTACTCTTGCCTAGAAAATTCCAAGAATGGAGGAGCCTGGTGGGCTACAGTCCATGGGGGAGCGTCGCAAAGAGTCCGACACAAACGAGCAGCCGAACTGAACTGAATACTTCCCCACTGTTTTCCAGATGAACTTCAAGTTTCTACATTTGACATTAAAGGCCCCCAAAGATCTGGCATCTGCTTACATGTGTCTCGAACCTCACTTCCTGTCCTTCTTCATCCACCACGTGTGCTTTACCCTCAGCCATCACATAACTAATGGTAGTTTCCCATGTGTGCCACTTGATTTCATGCCCCATGACTCCCAGCTCTTCCTTCCATCAGGTGTGCTGTTTATCCTCTCGTTTGTCTTACGAATATCCTATTTCTCCTTCAGCACCTACTTTACAAGAAGATTTCTCAGAGAATATTTCATTATATTCTAAATTTTATTATATTTCTTGAAAGCTCATTGATTTCATTTTTTTCTTAAAGCTTATTTCTGAAACTTTGTATTATAATACATCATTGTTTCCCAGTGCATATTGTGGAGATTTGCTGAGCTGACTCATCTGAAAAGACCCTGATGCTGGGAAAGATCGAGGGCAGGAGGAGAAGGCAACAACAGAGGATGAAATGGTTGGATGACATCACCGACTCGATGGACATGGGTTTGGGTAGACTCCGGGAGTTGGTGATGGACAGGGAGGCCTGGCGTGCTGTGGTTCATGGGGTTGCAAAGAGTCAGACACGACTAAGCGACCGAACTGAACTGAACAAAATTGCTACTGAGTGGTTTTTCTAGTAAAATTCAGCTCTGCAGTTGAATAATAGCAAATCCAATTTTCTTTTTTTTTTTCTGGTAAAATGTTTGCTTACTCAGTTACATATAATTTCATCTATTATGTTTATAATCCAGTACTTTTTTTCCAGGTCAATGCCACAATTATAATGACTGTTAGATAAACAAACCACTTTTCCTGATGAAAAGAACATATGAGCCTTCTTATTCTTCGTCCTCCTGTAACTTTCCCCTTGGCCCTTGTAATCTTCTGTCACTCTCTGCCTTAAGAGCAAGAGTCACTTTATAAAATTGGAAGTGACAAGTATCAGAAGAAAAGTAAAGTAAGGCTAGATGGGACAGAACTTTCTCTAATATTTGAGGGTATAAAATTTGTTCACTTTTGTCTCTGCAGTTGATTTACTGTGGCTACAAGCTCAGGTGTCTGTGCACAGGCTTAATGAAGGCAGAAAGAAGGGTCCATTTTCATAGTTATTTGTTGTCATGACCTTGTTTGCTGTTCAGTCTGATTGATCATCTAAGAAAATATATTTGTCACAAGGTGCTGATTATTGTCACTTCAAAGCTGGGTTTGCTTGTCCAATACTGACTTCCAATTTAAAGAAGTTAGAGTCAACCTATCACAGCACTGCTTGACTTAGGATGTTGCATATGCTCTACTGAGGGGAGTTTGGTGCTGTTGTTATTTTATAGAAAAGATACAGTACTGACGTAGTTTAATACTAAACTCCCTGGTGATTCAGATGGTAAAGAATTTGCCTTCAAGGCAGGAGACCTGGGTTCGATCCCTGGGTTGGGATGATCCCCTAGAGAAGGAAACAGCTACCCACTCCAGTGTTTTAGCCTGGAGAATTTCATGGACTTTCACTTGCACACAGATGTAACCTTTTATTTATAGGGTATTTAGGAAAGCATCACACAGATAGAATAAGTAAAAGGTAATACGCAAATTATTGTGCTTGCAATGAAGTCAAATATAAACAAAACACATCCATTTATATCACTGAATAATTAACAGCCAACATCTGCTTTATGTCTGTGATATGTCAGCCATGATAATTGAGGCCTTTGTCTGAGCTGTTCAGTTTTTTCCCTTTTTACGAGCCCTATGAAATAGGTGTATTTTCCTCATTTTATATATGAGGAAACTGTATAAGACTTTGTATAATATTGTATAAGACTTCATGTAAGACTCCACCCCAGTTCATGTAATTATTAAGTTTCAGAGTAGTGGGTTAAAATTAATTCTACCTGTTTTCAAAGCTTGTGATTTTTATCTTGACAATCTCACATTTGGTAATGTGCTATAAGTGATACTCTTCACTGCTACTCATTTTGTCTTTCCTTCAGTGAAGGCACTATCAAAGGAACACCTGAGAAGCTAAACTTTAAAAAATTTATTACATTCTGAGCTAGTACAGATGAATAAAACTGAGATCGTCATTGCTAGCTTCAGTATTTTTTCCTGAAAATGTGTTAAAGTATGATTTGTTAAAAGAATATATTTGAAGTTATACAATCATTAGCTTATAAGTATACATTTTCTTTACATTTAGATGCATTTTTTAGTAAGACTCTCTTAAATTCCTTTTAAATACTGAGACTGTTCAGGCTGAGAAGTATCCAGCATTCCTGATGTTTCTGTATCTTTGGTTGCCATCCAGTGGTGGCAGTCATATACTTCTGATGTGAAGAAAGAACAAAACCCCTCTATTTTCCAAGCAGACTGTCTCTTGTAATTTAAAAGCAACTGATTGATGCTAACTTTGTGTAGCTAATTTATGGAAGTGTTAGCTGTGGACACCACTGAGTACAAGAAATTAAGAAAAATCTATCTAGATATTGAGATATTGTCAAAATCAACTAGTTCTTGGTAAGGGAAATTATTCATTTTACTTTTCTCAGAAAATTTATATATAAACAACATTTATTCCTTCAAAAATCTGTATTTGTGTTAAAATTTTCTTTATATTCCAAAGTNTCCAACTCTCACATCCATACATGACCACTGGAAAAACCATAGCCTCTGTCTCTTATACACATCTTATTGTCAAAATCAACTAGTTCTTGGTAAGGGAAATTATTCATTTTACTTTTCTCAGAAAATTTATATATAAACAACATTTATTCCTTCAAAAATCTGTATTTGTGTTAAAATTTTCTTTATATTCCAAAGTCAGTAAGTAGCAAATTCTTCTAACAGTGATTAAGGCAGTCAAATCAAGTCCTGACTTCTAACATTTTCCTCAAAGGTAATATCTCACCAATGGGAAGTTTTATCCTTCAAATAAAGAATTTTAACAAAGTGGCGTTTAGATTATTTCTTCCCAGATGGCCAGCTGGTAGTCTGTAGCACTGATATAGTTTATAGGAAGTACTTGAAAGCAATGGACTTCCCAGGTGACTAAGTGGTAAAGAATCTACCTGCCAATGCAGGAGCCACAGGAGACGTCGGTTCAGTCTTTGGGTCAGGAAGGTCCCTTGCATATTCTTGCCTGGAGAATCCCATGGACAGAGGAGCCTGGCAGGCTTCAATCCATAAGGTCATACAGTTGAACACAACTAAGCCCACACACACTTTAAAGCAATAGCTTCCAAAAATATAGAAATTCTAACAGAGATGAGGAACAAATATTTGTATAAAACAAAATGGGATTACATTTAAACCACTTAAAATAAGGCCTTCCCTGGTGGCTCAGATGGTAAAGAATCTGCTTTCAATGTGGGAGACCTGGGTTTGATCCCTGGGTAGGGAAGATCCCCTGGAGGAGGGAGGGCATGGCAACCCACTACAGCATTCTTGCCTGGAGAATCCCCGTGGACAGAGGAGGCTGGTGGGCTGCAGTCCATGGGATTGCAAAGAGTCAGACACAACTGAGTGACTAAACACATGCTGAAAATAAGGAAATAAAATGGACACTCCCAATAGTTAAAAACAAAAGTACAGTGATCATCTGTTCATAACACTGAATAGTTGTACTTGAGATTGTCTTTTTTTAAGTTTAAAGATGAGAAAATTTGGAATCGAAGTAATTATTAGAAAAATATCCTTCATCTGAGTAAGTAGTTGTGTGTCTTTGGGTGGACAATTTTATTCTGATTTCACAAATTGTGGATTGGAAAATGGTTGGGTAAAGAAAAGTTATTTTTTTTTAAAATTACTTGTTTACTCTCCAAAAATATATTGCTCTAAACAGCAACAATGTAATTCTTATTTGTTTAAACATTTCAGAATTATAGTGAATATTAAATCCCCTTTGTCTAGATTAACCAACTGCTATCATTCTGCTGCGTTGTATTTACTCTCTATTTGTAAGTACTATATATAAATATATATACACACACTATATATGCACATTATATATTGTATATAATATATAGTTGTTCTCCTGTCTCACATATTGCACACACATACATACTTGTACTCATACTCTTAATTTCTCTTGCAGGACCATTTGAAAGTTAAGTTGCTAACTTTTAATACTTTATCCTGAATAATTATTACTAAGAACTGTAATACCTGAATTACCTAAGAATAAGAACAAAACTCCAACACATAACCAGAACATTATACAATAAATATAATGTTTATGTGATATTATCTAATATATAGTTCATATTCTGGTTTTCCCCATTTTACCAAAAATATCCTATGTGAGTTAGGTTTGTTGAACAAAGTGAAAGTCCGTTGAGAAATTGTAGAGAGGATGAGTCAGAGTTCTCTGAATATTTCCTATCAGATCAGAACCAAGGGAGTGAGCCATGGGCTGGATTGTGGTGTGATAGAGAGCAGACAAAGGAGAATTCAGATTGAGACCAGAAGCAAAACAAATGTGCAGGAATCAGCTCATACTGTCTTAGAAAGAGCTGGATGTTAAATGTTCACAGCTTTTGAGATCTAGTTTACATTGTTAGCTTAAAATTACCATGAAGGAAGTTTTTACACTACACTGATTGGCAGTAGTTATAATTCAAGGCTACTCCCATAATCTTAGAGAGTTGTTTAACACTTAGCAGCTTATTTGGGTAATAAGCTGTTTTATTAAATAATATATATTAAATATGTTTATAAATATTTAGATAATTATAATAGCAATAATGTTAATAATTTAGTTAGCTAAGGAGGTCAGAAGTAGTTGGTTAACAATGCCAAGTATGATTTTTAATTTAAATTTATATTTACTGATTAATAAAAATCAGGTTAGAAGATGTATACAGTGTTGCTAGTCATTAAGAAGCACCTTTCACCTTCTACCACTCTACCAAGATTGCTTTCCCTATTGTCACCAATGATCTTTACTTTGCTAAGTCCTAGAGTCAGTCCAACATCTGCTGGAGAAGGGATAGGTTACCCATTCCAGTATTCACAGGCTTCCCTTGAGGCTCAGCTGGTAAAGAATCCACCTGCAATACAGGAGACCTGGGTTTGATCCCTAGGTTGGGAAGATCCCCTGGAGAAGGAAAGAGCTACCCACTCCAATATTCTGGCCTGGAGAATGCCATGGACTGTATAGCCCATGGGGTTGCAAAGAGCTAGACAGGACTGAGCGACTTTCACTTTCACCTTTCAGAGTCAGTTTCTCAAGTGTCTTTGTAATTGGTCTATAAGCAGGATTTGAGACATTGCATTTCTCCCTCTGCTTGGTCCACTTCTTCATGTGGCTTTGAAGAGACACCTGCTTTAGTTGTCATCTTACCTCATGAGCTGTCCTGTCACCATCTCCTTTGCTAATTCTTCCTTTTCTTGCTCTGACTTCATACTGGAGCTCAAGCCACAATTCTTTTCTCCATTTGTACCAGTGTTTGTCATCCATGGCAGTACTGACGTTTTGCTGCATGTACCTCACTAATTCTTTATTGTGTGGGACTTTCTTGTCCACTTCAGGATGCTTAAACCCACTAGATACCCATTGCTAAACCCTTGGCTCACGTAACAGGAGGGATCCAGGGCTCCATCAGTCACCATATATATTACAAAGTCTAGCACCTTGATCTGGATGGCATATCAGATCTAGATTTGATTTCTTGCATCTGTGATTTATAAACCAATATAGGATAGAAGAATGTCAAAGGGAAAAATAATTGGTTGGAATATTCAGCTACATGGGCACCCCTGATGGCTCAGTGGTAAAAAGAATCTACCTGCCAATGAAGGAGACAATGGTTCGGTCCATGGGTTGGAAAGATCCCACAGAGGAAGAAATAGCAACCCACTCTAGTATTCTTGCCTGGAAAATCCTATGGACAGGGGAGCCTTGTGGGCTACAGCCCGTGAGGTTGCAAAGAGTTGGACACCACTGAGCATATACATGCATGCAATAGTGTGTATGCAGCTATATTCATAACTCAGATTTGTGGCTCCAGTCCTTGTTTTGCATTTGATTACAAGGTCATTTTGTTAACTGTCACTTCTCTCTTTCATCACTCATTTCATGTTCTCCTTGTTTCCAGAGAGAACCTCAGAGAATAAGTTTTTTTCTGGTTGAATAACTCGAATTTTATTACTGAAGGTCTAATCCTCAATGCTCCTGCATTTATTGTACTGCTATAGCCTTTCATGTATGGATGTGAGACTTTCATGTATGGACTGTGAAGAAAGCTGAGCACCGAAGAATTGATGCTTTTGAACTGTGGTGTTGGAGAATACTCTTGAGAGTCCCTTGGACTGCAAGGAGCTCCAACCAGTCCATCCTAAAGGAAATCAGTCGTGGGTGTTCATTGGAGGGACTAATGTTGAAGCTGAAACTCCAATATTTTGGAAACCTGATGCAGAGTTGGGCCATAAAGAAGGCTGAGCACTGAAGAATAGATGCTTCTGAATTGTGGTGTTGGAAAAGACTCTTGAGAGTCCCTTGGACTGCAAGGAGATAAAACCAGTCAATCCTAAAGGAAATCAACCCTGAATATTCAGTAGAAGGATGATACTGAACTGAAGCTCCAATACTTTGGCCACCTCATGCAAAGAGCCAACTTCACTGGAAAAGACCTTGATGCTGGGAAAAATTAGGGGAGGAGAAGAAGGGGCCAACAGAGAATGAGATGGTTGGATGGCATCACCAACTCAATGGACATGAGTTTGAGCAAACTCTGGGAGACAGTGAAGGACAGGGAAGCCTACCGTGCTGCAGTCCATGGGGTCACAGAGTTGGACACGACTTAGTGAATGAACAACAATGATGACCTCTAGGTTCATCCATGTTGCTGCAAATGGTATTATTTCATTCTTTTCAATGGCTGAACTATATATATATAAAATCTTCTTTATCCATTCATCTGTCAATGGATATTTAGGTTTTTTCCATGTCTTGGCTATTGAGAATAGTGATATGAACATAGGGGTGCATTATCTCTTTGAATTATAGTTTTATCTGGGTGTATGTCCCAAAGTGGGATTACTGGATCATATGGCAACTCTATTTTTAACTTTTTGTAGAACCTCCATACAGTTTTCTATAGTGGCTGCACCAATTCGCATTCCTATCAACACATGAGAGGACTCTCTTTTCTTCACACCCTCTCCAGCATTTATTAGTTGTAGACTTTTTAATGATGGGCATTCCAACCATTGTGAGGTGGTACCTCACTGTAGTTTTGATTTGCATCTCTCTATCAGCAATGCTGAGCATCTTTTATGTGTTGCTTCCCTCATAGCTCAGTTGGTAAAGAGTCCGCCTGCAGTGCAGGAGACCCTGGTTCGATTACTGGGTCGGGAAGATCCCCTGGAGAAGGGAAAGGCTACCCATTCCAGTATTCTGGCCTGAAGAATTCAATGGACTGTATAGTCCATGGGGTTGCAAAGAGTCGGACACGACTGAGCGACTTTCACTCACTTAACTTAGTACTATAATTCAGCCATTTTACAGATAAGGAAGTTGAGGATTAGAAAGATGACTGCTCAAGGTCATATATCTGATAAGTCATAGAGTCATGAGCCTGCAGCCTTAGCTATTAGCTGCTTTCTGGTTTTTACCTACTAGTCTCCATGGCTTCCTTCCTGGTCACCATATACACAATGGTTACATTCCTAGGCTGAACTGGTCAACTTACCCCAACTGGAGGAGGGGCAGTGCTCAGGACCTTTCTTACCAATCGATGTGTAGAATGAAATTTGAGTGGACCCGTTTATGGCAAAACTACAGGTGGCTAATGTAACAGATTTTATTGCTTCTAGAAATCTTGGCACCAGTGATAAATTAATTACCTTAAGTGAAGATACCAGCCTAAAAAAAAGGCCAAGGTATGTTGTAATTTAAGTTACAGATTAACAAACCACTGTTCTGACCTTTATTTTCCCTTTGCCCTAATTTTCTTACCTTTTATCCTTTTATATTTGATGATTCTTTTTTTAAAGCTTCTGCAAATCTCCTTGGGAATGAGGTGGGAAGATCCAGCAAATCTAATTAACTAATTAGCATATCATTGTATTTAAAAAGTTAAAATAATAAAAATAAAACTTTTAAGAAAAATGTGTATTAATTTTTTTAAACACTATCCTTGTAGAGAAGGGGGACAAAAAGGAGCAAATGTAGAAAAATATGGGAAACCTATTGAAAATGTGTTCATTTCCCCACTTTGTAGTTTTGCACACGTTCTTTACCATTAACTTTGAACTTTTCAGACATCATTTCTCCATTTGTCTTTGTATCGCTAGGATCTGTCACCATTCATCCATTCAATAAGTAATTTTGGAACTTTAGAAAACGTGACAATACAAAGAGCTTGTTCTCCACGAGCTGACAAGGTAATGGGTACTGTCCAGTCTGTTGGGGGAGCTCAGTAAATGTTTGTGGAATAACTCTCACTTCAGCTCCACAACGGAAGCTTGTATGCAAAATTAAGTTTATTTCTAGTTTTTAGAGAGACGCAGAGAGGCAATATGTCTTATTCATGGTGACTCATTGGAAAGAGAGAGAGCCAAATATTCAAATCCAAGTATTAATATCTGGACCCCAGTGTCCTTGCTTTTTCTGAAGGCCACATTAATGCAAACCCACAGGAAGCGGGTGGACATAGGTTTTCCCCAGCTGCCTAGCATTTCTGTGAGTAGCCACTGAGGTTTCAAGGGAGGACACTGGAATCAGAGGCCTAAGTGCCCCTGGACATGTGACGTCAGCCATGCCAAGCCAATCCCTGCATAACCATGCATCCCAGCTTGGCACCTTTAAACAACCGTGATTAGTTATTTCTCATGATTCTGTGGGTTGACTGGGCCGCCTTCTGCCCCATGGTGTTGGCTGGGTTTACTCATGCAACTGGTTTAGCTGGCAGCTGAGCTGGAAGGTCTGGGCCATGGTGACTGATGACCTTCAGCTGTGGGGCCTTGATTCTCCTCCACAGGGCTCCTTCCACATGACATCTCAACCTGCAGGGTTGCCCTGTGCGCTCTTTCTCCAGTATTATAGCCCAAGATTCTTTATGGCATGAGAATGAAAACAAAGGCTGCTGGTATTTTAAAGGCTTGGACTCTGACGTTCCTGAAGGTCATTTTCATCACATTGTATTGGCCCGAGGAAAACCATCTCAGGTTCAGCGGGAAAGGAAACAGACTCCATGCCTTAATGGAGGACTGGTGTGCTTACATAGGAAAGAGAAGAGTTGTTGAGGGGAGCATATTCAGGGAAACTGCCCTCGCCAGGACAATTATGATATCTAGTCTCCTTCAGCAGAGAAGACAATGGCATCCCACTCCAGTAACTCTTGCCCGGAAACTCCCATGGATGGAGGAGCCTGGTAGGCTGCAGTCCATGGGGTCACTGAGTCAGACACTACTGAGCGACTTCACTTTCACTTTTTGCTTTCATGCATTGGAGAAGGAAATGGCAACCCACTCTAGTGTTCTTGCCTGGAGAATCCAAGGGATGACGGAGTCCAATGGGCTGCCGTCTGTGGGGTCACACAGAGTTGGACATGACTGAAGCGACTTAGCAGCAGCAGCAGCAGCAGCAGTCTCCTTCAGGAAAGCACAGATGCCATGAATCATGGAAACCTAGAGCTGCTGGGACCATCTTTGCCACCATGTAGAAAAAGCCTGCTTTTTCACAGATTGAAAAAAAAAAAAAGCACATGTATACATACACCTGAAACAACATTGTAAATCAACTATACTCCAATAAAACTGAAAAAGAAAAGAAAATGGCCATTTGAGGACAAAGTCAGCCTAGATGAAAGCAGAGCAAGAGGTGGAAAAAAAAAACGTAGTGAAACTCAGTTCTCCATTGAAGTGGAACAGAGGTCATTGAGATAAGTGGTTAAACAGCTCAGGATGTGGAATCATACCACCGTGAGTTCTAATCTGGCTCCGCTACCTACTAGCCATGTAACTTTGGGAAAGTTAATATCTCCAAGCATCACATTCATCATCTATAAAATGTGCATAATAATAACCCTGTCTTCATAGGGTTGTTGTGACAGTTAACTGTAATGTTTGTGATGAATTTAGCAAAGTGCTGGGCCCAGCATAAGTCCTCGGGGATGCATGCTATGTACACTGAGATGCACCTGGAACCTCTCCCCCATAGAGATGCTCCCCTGCTGAGACCTTGAAGGTCACAGTGAGGTTTCAATCTTCACTTGGATTGGAAACCCTTTAACATGTAGCAAAAGATCCTCTATGTCAGAAGTCTCCCAAGCAACATATTCTTATTTCCTCTTTAAACATATGAAGCTAACAAATGCCTGACTTTAATTTGGGGAAAAGAAAAGAACTGTTGGTAAGTTTTGTGTCTTTCTTAGGAAATGTAAGTCCTATGCCAGACAACTTGGAGAAATGAAGAACCTCACTACCATCACCACACCAAGAGAGGGGCATCAGTGGAACTTGTCACATTTTGTGTGTTCCCACAAAGCTGAATTCAAATCATAGGCAATTGCTTCTTAGAGGTTGGACAGATCTGGGTTTCAGTTCACCTTGACAAAGCTAAAGGTCACTGGTGTGACACGGAATACTTTCATCTGTTATGTACAGTATACTTACATCTTTTATACATCTCAACAGTTCAAAAAGTGACTGCTTGTCTCCTCTGTTCTTTATTGGAAATGTAGTCTAATTTTGCATCAGATGGATTAATCTGTGGATCTCAGACGTTACCTTTGCATCTCTCTCCTTTTTGATAAAATATATATAACATAAATTTGTCATTAGTGATATTCAGTACACTCATAATGTTGTACAACCATCNAAAAAAAAAAAAAGCACATGTATACATACACCTGAAACAACATTGTAAATCAACTATACTCCAATAAAACTGAAAAAGAAAAGAAAATGGCCATTTGAGGACAAAGTCAGCCTAGATGAAAGCAGAGCAAGAGGTGGAAAAAAAAAAACGTAGTGAAACTCAGTTCTCCATTGAAGTGGAACAGAGGTCATAGAGATAAGTGGTTAAACAGCTCAGGATGTGGAATCATACCACCGTGAGTTCTAATCTGGCTCCGCTACCTACTAGCCATGTAACTTTGGGAAAGTTAATATCTCCAAGCATCACATTCATCATCTATAAAATGTGCATAATAATAACCCTGTCTTCATAGGGTTGTTGTGACAGTTAACTGTAATGTTTGTGATGAATTTAGCAAAGTGCTGGGCCCAGCATAAGTCCTCGGGGATGCATGCTATGTACACTGAGATGCACCTGGAACCTCTCCCCCATAGAGATGCTCCCCTGCTGAGACCTTGAAGGTCACAGTGAGGTTCCAATCTTCACTTGGATTGGAAACCCTTTAACATGTAGCAAAAGATCCTCTATGTCAGAAGTCTCCCAAGCAACATATTCTTATTTCCTCTTTAAACATATGAAGCTAACAAATGCCTGACTTTAATTTGGGGAAAAGAAAAGAACTGTTGGTAAGTTTTGTGTCTTTCTTAGGAAATGTAAGTCCTATGCCAGACAACTTGGAGAAATGAAGAACCTCACTACCATCACCACACCAAGAGAGGGGCATCAGTGGAACTTGTCACATTTTGTGTGTTCCCACAAAGCTGAATTCAAATCATAGGCAATTGCTTCTTAGAGGTTGGACAGATCTGGGTTTCAGTTCACCTTGACAAAGCTAAAGGTCACTGGTGTGACACGGAATACTTTCATCTGTTATGTACAGTATACTTACATCTTTTATACATCTCAACAGTTCAAAAAGTGACTGCTTGTCTCCTCTGTTCTTTATTGGAAATGTAGTCTAATTTTGCATCAGATGGATTAATCTGTGGATCTCAGACGTTACCTTTGCATCTCTCTCCTTTTTGATAAAATATATATAACATAAATTTGTCATTAGTGATATTCAGTACACTCATAATGTTGTACAACCATCATATCTAGTTCCAGAATACACTTTCTCTTAATTCTGTCTCTCTTTTAACCAAATATTAGAATGAACCTCCTTGGTTACCTCAGTTTACAGGATTTAGCTGAAGCAGGTACTAGAGCAATTACTTGTTCAGTTGCTAAGTTGTGTCCAACTCTTTGCAACCCCACAAACTGTAGCCTACCAGACTCTTCTGTCCATGGGATTTTCTAGGCAAGTCCTGGAGTGGATTGCCATTTCCTTCTCCAGGGTATCTTCCTAACCCAGAGATCGAATCCAGGCCTCCCATATTGCAGGCAGACCATTTAGCATCTGAGCCACCAGGGAAGATCAATTACTAGAAGCCATGAATCCTGATCAGACTGGTTTGACAAGGTTGAAGAATCTGCTGTGACTGTCAGCAGAGGACATGGGCCTTACTACCTGGAAACCTTGTGTGCTATTTGCAAAGGGACTCGGGAAAGAATCAACTGCCTTTTGTTAACTGGGTAATTAGTATTCTCCCTCCTGGAACATCTCTGGAATAAGACAAATGTCTACACTGTTGTTTTTAGATGTCTGACAGTATTCATAAAACAATAACATTATTTACAAAAAATGGTCACCCTCATGAACTGTTTTCTGCGCCAGGCACCATGCTGCTAATTGATTCCTTGACATCTCTGTGGAGGAGGCCCCTTCACTAGCTCCACTTTGCAGATGAGAAAATGAAGCCTCAGAGAAGTTAAACAACTTTTCCAAGAGCACACATCTAGTAAGTTGTAAACCAAGATTCAAACTCCAGTCTCATTGACCCTAAAACCTAGGCATTTAGCTCACGGTGAATGCAACCGTTTCACTCCACAATACAAGGTCAAACACAACCAACACGTGAGAAATGCAGCCTGAGTCTCAAGAGCAAGAGGTATCATCAAAGAAGCAGCCTGAACAAGGAAAACTAACTTGATGAAACTGCAAAGTACCACATCCAATGGAAGTAATAACGGCTTTACCCCCGTCTACTTTGTTCTTCTCAAAGAGCTGACTTATGAAGCCACATGGAAACCTCTGTGGACCTCAGTCCTCACCTGCAAAATTTGTTCATGCCATTTCCCTTTCAGCTGGGGTAAATCCCTGGGCTCTGGTTTTCATCCCCCTAGCACACTTTCCCTCCTTTAGGTTGCCTTTCTTATCTCCCGATTCTGGCTCTCCACACTTTTGACTCTCTGCTTTTTGACATGTCACTTAAACTAGAGCCAGCATTCCCTCTTGGGTCTGATCTTAACATTGACCTTGTATGAACTGCAGGTAAGAGAGTCTCAGCTTGGTCCACACCTCTGCCTTGATCTCTGGTGCACAGAAGACGAGAGAGACATGCACCGTCAGGACAGTGGAAGAATACACCCATTCACACTCGCGTAGAGCTTTGTTGTTTACAGTAATTTGAAAAAATATCCTGTAATGTTTATAAAGGAAGACAGAGCTGGTATTAATTTTTCTATTTTTTAAAAAATGTCACAAACATTTCAAGTGTACCAAAGAAATACACTGAATAACAGGAACATCCATAAACACTGTCTAGACTTGACACATTTTTCCTTAAAGAAATAAAATGATGCAGATATGATTGAATCCTTTTCCACTCCATTTCCCTCCCTCCTTCCAAGAGGCTTCTCGTCAGNAAACATTTCAAGTGTACCAAAGAAATACACTGAATAACAGGAACATCCATAAACACTGTCTAGACTTGACACATTTTTCCTTAAAGAAATAAAATGATGCAGATATGATTGAATCCTTTTCCACTCCATTTCCCTCCCTCCTTCCCCAGAGAACCCACTGTCTTGAAATTGATTTGAATCATCCCAACCAGGTTTTAAAATGATAGGTATCTATTATTATCTGTGTGCATCCACAATGGATATTATTTTGTGTTCTTAAAACTCCTATATAATATCATACTATATGTATTGTTTAGCCACTTGCTTTTTCAAAATTTTAAGATTTATTTTTGTTGAAACATACATTTATGTTCATTCATTTCACCTAATAGTCTTCCTGGCTTTCTACATGCATATAGATAGCATATTTTATTTATCTAACCTCCTACTGATAGAAATTTATATAAATTTTTGTTTTGTACTATTTCAAAAGACACTGAAATGACCCGTTGTACATCTGTTCTTATAGACATATGCCAGCCTTCTTCTAGAGCGAATTCCTAGAAGTAGAATTGCTAGGTCATAGGGTAGATACAGAGCTAGAATTTAAGATTCTCCCAAGTGGTTGTACCAATTTACATTCCCATCATCTGAGTCTGAGAATTCATATGGCCCTTGGACTTTGACAATTATTGGCATTATCAGATATTTTGATTTTTATCGGTCTGTTCACTGAAAACTCGTTTCTCATTGCTTTATCATGGATAAATTTTGAATTAATGGCTCAATTTCTTTATTACAAAGTCCAATGGAGTTTTTTTTTTCTTCTTGACTCAATATTAATAATTTACAGTTGTTTTAAAAAACTGCTTATTTCATCTATATTTTAAATATCTTGGCATAGAGTCGATTATGATATTTTCTTATTATTTTAAAATTCACTGTAATTGTGTTCTTCTTTTCATTTCTGGTATAGCTTATGTCTCCTCCTTTTAGTAGATCTCAGCAGAGGGTTGTCTTTATATTAATCTTTTTGAAATACAAGATTTTGGTGTTGTTGATATTTTGGTTCCTTATTTTCTACTCATTAATTTCCATGCCTCATTTTAGTCTTTCCTCTCTCCTTTTTTGGGTATACACTCTGTGGCTCTTTTCTAATTGCTTTCATTGCATAATAAGTTATCTTTTTTTTCTAATAATTTAAAGGATATAAATTTTCTTTCAAAAACTGCCTTAGCTATTTGATATATAGTTCTTTTGTTTTTTTCCCCTAAATATTTAATAATTTTATAAGATTTCTTAATTGATCAATGTATTTATTTAGAAAAGTACTTAAATTTTTCTAACTTTGTTAGTGTACAGTATGATGAAGTGATTGGTTATGTTTTTCCTAAAGTATTTTTAACTTCATTGTGTTAGACAGATAATGCAGTTTAAATGATATAAATTATTTTGTATTTATCGAGACTTCTCTGTGACCCAGTTGGGGTCACCTTTTGTAAATGTTCCATGTGTACTTGAAAAAATGTATAATATTGGATTACTGAGCACAGAATTCTATATGTCATTTGATTAAATTTATTTAGATTTATTTTCTTTGAAAATGAAGGTGTTTAGTCCCTCAGTCGGGTCTGACTCTTCATGACCCCATGGACTGTAGTGTGCCAGGCTCCTCTGACAATGGAGTTCTCCAGGCAAGAATACCAGAGTGGGTAGCCATTCTCTTCTCCAGGGGATCTTCCCAACCCAGGGATGGAACCTGGGTCTCTTGCATTGCAGGCAGATTCTTTACTGTCTGAGCCACCAGAGAAGCTCTCTTATTTTCTTTCACCTACTTTTGTCTGCTTTATCTGTCTATTCTGAAAGTGGTATGTTAAAATTTCCCAACTATGACTGAGAATTGTCCATTTCTTTTTTGTAATTCCATCCATTTTTTCTATAAATACTTTAAGGACATGTTAGTAGATACATACCAGTCCAGAGATGTTTATGACTGTCTGGAAATTACTCTTTTAATCATTCCATAATGACTCTCTCTTTCTAGTGATGCTTTTATTTTTTCCCCTTAAGTCTATTTTGTGTGATAATAACATAGCCACATCAGATTTCTTTTACGTAGCTTTTATCTGAGGGTTAGGTAGTTTTGGTTTAGTTAGGTGATTTTCATCCTTTTAAAATGATATTGCCTGTAAACACCAGAGTGTTTCCTTTAAAATCTGAGAATCTTTACCTTCTGACTGGTAAATTAAATTCCTTTTCATTTATCTTTATTGGTGCATATTGGGTTATTTCTACTATCTTATTTTGACTTTTCCTACCATGCTTTATGTCTTTTTGTGTGTGTTTATTTCTTTTTAACTCAGTTCTACTTACTTGATCAAATTTTCTGGATTCTCTCATTTTTCTACTCGTTTGAAAGTTATATTAATATATTCTATTTTTATTCTTTAATTGATTACTCAGTAAAAGGTATAACTATTTTAACGTAGTTTAAAGTTAGTCAATAGCTTTAGCTCCCTTCAATAAAAAAATAAGGATCTTAAAACATTTTAATTGCAATCACCTGTCAATCTCCCAAGTGTTTATTGTTTAGCATTATAGCTCTACCTTTTTTGTAAACTACTCTATTTTTAATTATTATTTTCATAATCTATAGACAAGAAAACTGAGGTTCAGGAAGGTCAGGTTATTACCTATGGTCATACACTTAACAAGTGGCAAAATCCATCCAGAACCCACCTACATTTGGGAGTGAAACATCTATAGTCTTGAATTCTTTGGGATGTGCTGGCCATTTCACTGTATGGCTAATTTTTACATGGCTAGTTTTAAGGCATGACAAGTGCTATTGATTATCTCCAAATATCTCTCATTGAGTGAGTGTGACTGTGCAAGTCACTCAGTCGTGTTCGACTCTTTGCGACCCCGTGCACTATACAGACCATGGAATTCCCCAGGCCGGAATACTGGAGTGGGTAGCCTTTCCCTTCTCCAGATTAGTAAACCAGATAAAATGGATGTTTTGCCCTTGGTTTGACCTTAAATTGAAAACAGACTCTTTATGCACCTTGTGTTTTCCATTGTGTTTACAAAATTTCATCGTTATTATAAAGGCGTGATAAATGACAGGTGATGTGCTGAGAGAGTAGATTAATGATATAACAGAAGAGACCGCTTCCTCCTTCCCCATGGAAGCCAGTTATCATACAAGCAGAGCCATCCTTGAGACTCCTTACTTGAAATTTCAGTCTATATGTCCACCCATCCATCCTGTGATACGGGACAGTTTTATGGCTAAGGTTGGAATTGTAATTGCACAAATTTCCAGCCTTGTGCTTCAGTCTTCCAACCATGTTTCTCACTAATAAGGCTGAGATCCCAATGAAACATGTTTGTGGATAGCTCACCACCACCTACTGTTATTTTAAGAAAATGACCAAAGTCCATTGAAGGTGAAGAGTGTCACGGTGTCATCTCTGTTCATGAAAGACAGCCCAATTTTCAGTTGGGGAACAAAGAGTATATTTGAGGGTGAAAGGCTGGTGAAATAGCTCGGCTGAGTAAATGCTCCTGCAGGAATGATTATTGCCTCATCACTCAAAGGTGAAAGAACAGGAAAATAAAATGGCACAGATTGCATCCCCCAGGTAACAGATGAGAGACAGGAGAAGAATATAGTTCAAAGGCTGGTAAGCACCCACGCTGTCCTCTGCAGACCCTGCAAGGGGACATCTGCACCAATTTTGGATTGTGCAATTGTATTGAGCACTCACGCCCCATTTAAAAGACAAGTTGTGATAAGATTTGGTGCAGTTTCGATGGATTCAGAAAGAAACATTTGAGAAACACATCCCTGCTTGGCATGGAGAAGTATGGAATTAGTATGAAATGTCTACCTGTGTCAGGCCCTGTGCTAAACACTTTCCATCCATTATTTTAAAATTTCCTTATTAGTCATTTGAGGAAGATTTTAATATCCTTTATTGACAGAATATATTGAAGGTCGGAGACTTGAAGTGACTTCTCTAAATTCACAGAGCTAGTAAGTGAGATCTGAAACCAGGCCTGCTTGGTATTGTATTGTTTTGAAGTGAGATGATGTCTGCAATTTAGCAGTTTAAAAGGTAAAAATGTGATTGTAAGGTACTCATTCTGGATGGATTCCTTTCCTACCTCCCCGAGCCAATGAAGAAGAATTCTGCACAGACGTTTTTCTCTGTCTAAACTCAGCAGTCCTGCAAGCCACCCCTGCCTCTATAGACATCACCCTTTAAAAATAGGCCTTGAAATCTCACCAAGTCTCAGCCTTGAACCTCTAGTCTTGACCCTCCAGGGCTGCACACTGATCTGAATGTCAGCTTCTCCCTCCTCATCCCATCTACTCTGCTTCCGACCCCATAGCTTTCCTGCTGTTTCTTACCTCCCTTCCCTGCCTGCAACAGCCTGAACACCTCAGCTTTCCTGGAGGCTGAGGACATGACTTCTATCCTCTGAGGCTGCTCTGGCTCAGCTCCATTCCTGGGACAACCTGCCTCCCACGCCCTTCTCATGCCTATTCAGTGCAGTCTCCTCCCCTCTGTTAAGTTTCCAACATTCACGAGTGGAAATGCCCTGAGCAGCTTTTTGTACCAGGCACTAATGCAAACATGGAGGGGTACAGATGTGCCCAAGGAGATGCTGGGGTCAGGACCGAGACAAACACATAAACAGGGTCCTGAAGCAATGCGCCGAGTGCTGTGAGGTAGTCCTGCGATCTGGGACATCCGTGTTGGGTAACGGGTGAGGTCGTCTCCTCTGAGGCTGAAGTGAGCCAGCCAAGAGGCTTCACAGACAGTGTGAAGACTTATCTGACTCTGGAAGGATGAGCAGGCATTTTCATCCTTTCCTACCAGTCCGGTTGCTATGGGTAAAGCTGTAGTAGGCGATGAAACCTGGAAGAGTAAGCGTGGAAGGACAGGTGAGAGAGGTGAGGAGGGAACTTCAGGACTTCCATATCCTCTGCTCAACCCTTTAAGGTTGAGGGAAGATTATATTCCCGACTAGAGTGTCATTCTTCTGCTGGAGGGAGAAGTGCCTTCTCTCTTTTTTTCCATTTTGTTAAACAAAACGGTGGTGATGGCATTGGGGGTGGGGGTGGGATTTTGTGAGTAATTACATTTCCCATAGTAATAACTACCATCCCCTGACCAGGCAGTTACTGTGTGTTAGAGGCTGTTTTGTACTACATTCTAGAGGATTCCCTCTTGGGGGGCACAAGGTTCTCGGTCACTTCTCAGATTACATTGTTTGAGGCCCCATCTGCTGGTAAGAGCTGGAAGATAAGCAGTCACATCACCCTGTCCTCAGGGCTCCACCCTCTTTCCTTTGGGTATCCTGAACCCAGGAGTTGTGACACGTGTCTTGTGGCAGGAAACTCACAAGTGTCTGGTCCCATTTCGGTGGGTGGGGCACAGGGAAGGGCGGTGAGCATGGTGGAAGCCGGTTATGGTGGGCAGTGGCCAAAGCACTGGAGAGCCGTTCTCTGCTCCTGCCATAACCCCACTTGCTAGAGGGGAATCTGCTGCAGGGGGGATAGGGGAACTCTTCAAGGACAAAAGGTATGTCCTCCAGGGCTACTCTCCCTGAGGGAGCTCAGGGACAAGCTGTCCACAGTTCTCTTTGATTCCCCAATGGCTAGCCATGTCCGCTGGAAGCAAAGCTACTCCAGGATGGTGGGGATGGGACCCAACTTCTCAATAACTTTGCAAGATGGCAGCAGCAGAGCTCACATGAAGCCCAATTCTTGCTTGAGATGCTGCAGCGGTGGGGCCTCAGCTCACCAACCCAGTTCTTCACTAACAGTTATTCAAGGGGAGGAGATGCCTCTAGACTGTGCTCATTGGAGAGTCTCCTTGTCATTCCTAACAGATCTGAGCCTCTAGGGTTATTGTTTTTAAAATACACTGGCCTTGGGATTCCCTGGTGGCTCAGTGGTAAAGAATCTGCCTGCCAATGCAGGAGACAAGGGTTCTATCCCTGATTTGGGAAGATCCCACACGTCACGGAGCAACTAAGCCACAACTATTGCGCCTGTGCTCTAGGGCCCGGAAGCCCAAGCGCTGCAACTACTGAAGCCCGCATGCCCTAGAGCCCATACTCTGCAACAAGAGAAGCTGTCACGAGAAGCCCGCACACAGCAACTAGAGAGAAGTCCCTGCTCGCCACAACTAGAGAAAAGCCCCTGAGCAGCAAGGAAGACCCAGAACAGCCAAAAATAAATAAATAAATAAACATTTAAAAATATACTGGCCTTGAGGAATAGCCAAAACCAATGACAGCATCAAGCATTACAAAGGGACTCAGAATCCCCATCTTGCACTCTCCCTTCTGAGTTCAAATTGCCAGGCCTGATGACAAGTCCCACATCTCTGGATTCAGTTTGTAATAGGGAAGAACAAATCGGACTCCACATTGGATCAGTTTCTTTCACTTTAATCTTCGTCTTCTAATGCTTTTGCTACAAGTTAATCACCAAAGTGATATTGCCTCTAGCTTAAAGTATATATTTCCCTGGTGGCTCAGACAGTAAAGAATCTGCCAGCAATGCAGGAGACCTGGGTTCCATCCCTGGGTCAGGAAGATCCCCTTGGGAAGGGAATAGCTACCCACTCCAGTATTCTTGTCTGGAGAATTCCATGGACAGAGGAACCTGGTGGGCTACAGTTCATGGGGTCGCAAAAGAGTCGGACACGACTGAGCAGACTAACATACAAAAAGGCCCATCTCTAAGAACCCTTCCTCCCATGCCTGAGAGTTAAGCTAAAATACTTTGGTTTCACTCATAGGAAACCTCCTGACCCGGCCCACCTGTGAGTGGATCCAGGCAAGAAGGAATAAAAACAGTGCCTCTGCAGTCTGGCCAGAACCAGGGAAACAACTTATTGCCTCTTTTCTTTTCCTCCTTTCCTCTCCCTATTTGTTCCATAAAAGAAACTAGCATCCAAACCAGGCAAGACAGTTCTTTGGGACAGCAGTCTACCATCTTCTAGGTCTACCAGCGTTCCAAATAGAGTCGCTGTTCCTTGCCACAAGAACTCATCCCTTGGTTTATTGACCTGCCATGCGGAGAGGAGTACAAGCTTGGACACCGTAACAAGTTGGACCTGTCGTCCTTTCCTACTTCTGAATCCTTTTCTGAATTGCCCTCAAGCATTTCCATGTATATTTCTAACTCCAGCTCTCAGGGAGAAGGTTTGGGAATGGAGACAGGGTCAGCCTTTTCCCTCCCAGAAGATCTGTGGGTTCACTCTGCATACCGGCTCCTCACCCTCCCTGGAGCCCCACAAGCAAGGGGGGCCCCTTCGCTCGGCTAGACATCAGACCCACTAGACCTTTCCTTAGGGAAGGAAGGCTGCAAAGACCTCTTCAAGGGCAGTCTATACAAAACTGCTGACAGTTTCTTTTGCCCAACAGGGAAGGGGAGATCTGAGGTTACCTCATTTAATCTTCACGGTAATCCTCTGAAGCAGGCGTTATTGGTATCCTCGTGTCACAAGAAAAAACGCTAAGGCCCACAACGTGAAGGAACTTGCCCAAGTTCTCCATGGTTAGTGACGAAGAAGAGATTCCAGAGCTTTTGCACACACTGCTGGTCTGCCTTGGAAGAATTCCTTGTCCTCCATGAACAGTCACCTGAGGAGAAAGGATGCATTGCGGATAGTGATGCAGTCAAGAATGGGCTGCATGTGTGCTGACATCAGATCAACGGGTGCTGAGGGCTAGCTATGGTAGTGAATTGACTATAAGGATATATGAGGTTGGGTTTCCCTGGTGACTCAGACAGTAAAGAATCTGCCCACAATGCGGGAGATCCGGGTTTGATCCCTGGGTCAGGAAAATGCCCTGGAGTAAAGGAATAGCAACCCACTCCAGTGTTCTGGCCTGGAGAATTCCATGAGCAGAGGAGCCTGGCGGGCTACAGTCCATGGGGTTGCAAAGAATCGACATGACTGAGCAACACACACATATAATGAGGTTACTTTGGGGGGAACAAAAGTGTTCTATCTTGATTGTGGTGGTGATCACATTACTGTACATACTTGTTAAAATTCATTGAATTATATATATAAAATTGATGAATTGGTGAACTGAGCATATGAACTTATTTACAAACAGAAGTAAAGTTACCATGGTTACCCGAGGATTTGCGTGGGGGGGGAGGGGTAGGGATAAACTGGGAGATTGAGATTGACATATATACACTAGTATATATAAAATAGATAATAAGGACTCACTGCACAGCGCAGGGAACTATACTCAGTACTCTGCAGTGAACCAAATGGGAAAATAAACTTAAAAAGAGTAGATATATGTGTATGTATAACGGCTTCACTTTGTTATGTACCTGAAATTAACACTGTAAATCAACTATACTCCAGTAAAGTGTTTAAAAAATAATAAAGAACAATAACAGCAAAAACAACAAAAAAGCTGCATATGGACCCACTGACACCTTATTTCTGTTTGGTTTTGTCGTCTGTATCTGTTATGGGCTGAGTTATGTTCCCCCTACCCTCTACATTCATATGTTGAAGTCCTGACCCCTAGAACCTCAGAATGTGATTGTATTTGGAGGTAGGCTCTTCAAAGAGGTGATTAAGATAAAATGAGGTCCTATGGGAGGGTCCAAATCCAATATGACTGGTGTTCTTATAAGAAGAGGAAGCTTTAGAAACTGTGGATGAAAGTGAAAGACTGGGTCTTGCCACTCAAAATGTGGGTCTTAAACCAATAGCAAGCATTACCTGCAGTTTGTTAGAAATGCAAAACCCCAGGTACAATGAACCAGGATCTGTTATTTTAACAAAACTCTCAGGCAGGACCAGCTGGACAATTGGTAGGGTCTGGTACAAAATGAAAATGAGAATCCCTCGTTTAAAAATTAGTAAGAATTTCCAAACATTGGCAGCAGGGCATTAAGCCAACTGTGTAAGTACTAAGAGGTCTCACAGCTGTGCTGGCCCTGCCCACAGGAGATAGGCACGCACTCTAAAGCAGGAGAAGCGTCACAGTGGTGGATGAAACCTGTCACCCGAGAGATGGTTTTAGCTGGATTTTATCTTTTTTGCGTTTTATCCTAAATACACAAACGTTTTGCATTATACTCTTTGATGTATCTATTCTTCACATGATAAAATAATATCCCCCACCCCACCTCCATCCCCACAAAATCTGGAAGGAATATAGGCATTCCTGGATGATGTGTCTTGTGTTCGTATAGTGTGTGGCGCCCTGCCCATTCCAGGAAGTATGCATACTGTGGGAAAATCCTGGGGCTAGCCCATACTAGGTGTGGACTGCAGGGCCCTTGATGAAAAGTTTTCAAAAGAATCGCCCCACACAAGTTCACATCCCCTGCTTGCAAGAAGCTGAGCATTTATGTAGTATCCCTCTGGACCAATTATTTCAGCTCTCTGAACCTCAGTCTTTTATAAAATGGGGAGAAGAATTGTACCCCTTTCAGAGAGTTATTGTGAGGTTGAAATGAGATAATACATACAAATGAAACATAGAGACCATTTCCTATGGGATTTTTTTTGTTTTGTTTGTTTTGCTGTGTAGCTCTTAGTTCAGACCAGGGATTGAAACCTGGGCCCTTGGCAGTGAAAAGCACCACAACCTAAGCGCTGGACCGCTAGGGAAGACCGCTTCTGTGTATGTTAAGTGTTCAATAAAAGTTAACTTATTATAGCCTGGAGATTAGATTCTTGCTTCACTCTGAGGAAGGCAGGCAATGAGAGAGAATGTCTCAAGGTGAATTTGCCCAGCTCCCAGACATGGAATAGCATTTATTCTAATGAGTTCATCTTGCCCTGGGGTCTGGTTGTCATTCTATTGATGCAAAAACCTGATTTTTAAATTGGAGTATGCTGCTGCTGCTTCTACATTGCTTCAGTCGTGTCCAACTCTGTGCAGCCTCATAGATGGCAGCCCACCAGGCTCCCCCATCCCTGGGATTCTCCAGGCAAGAACACTGGAGTGGGTTGCCATTTCCTTCTCCAATGCGTGAAAGTGAAAAGTGAAAGTGAAGTCGCTCAGTCGTGTCTGACTCTTAGCGACCCCATGAACTGTAGCCTACCAGGCTCTTCCGTCCATGGGATTTTCCAGGCAAGAGTACTGGAGTGGGGTGCCAATGCCTTCTCCAAAATTGGAGTATAGGTGATTAATAATGTTATCCTAGTTTCAGGCGTAGAGCAAAGTGATTCAGTTATACATATATGTATATCTATTTTTGGGGAAAATTTTTTTCCAGTTTAAGTTGTTTCAAAATATTGAGCAGAGTTTCCTGTGCTATACAGTGGGTCCTTGTTGGTTATTCATTTAAAATACAGCAGTGTGTACATGTCACTCCCTGTTTGTTCTCTGTGAGTCTGAGAAACCTGATTTTGTAAGCACCCTGAGAGTGCAGCTATAATTGGGGGGTGTATTTACACGACTGGACACTGGTGGTCCCGGGTGGCAGTGTGTGCGTGTGCATACGTACTAGTAGAGAAAGAGAAAAGGGGGAGAGGGAAGTTATTAAACAGAGCAAATGAAAGTTTAGAGTCTTGTGAGGATGACTTTTCTATTTTTCAGTGAGAGAAACTATTTCTACAAAGAGTTAGAAGGTTGCTGGGGGGAAAACCACCACCAGCAATGAGAAGACAGTCTCAAGGGACTGCAGGTTTCAGCTCTGACACCACGGTAACTTTGGGGCTTGCATCTTCTGAAACAGACAGGGTTAGTGCTGAGGAGCCTTAGGCCTAAAGGGAGTGCTCTAAGCTTCTGCTCTAGGAACCAGGCAGGAGTCCAGCCAGCTTTTGCCTTTTGGATACAAGCAAATGCAGGGAAGTTTTGGAGAGAAGAGGTGGGTTGGTGCGTGGGCCATCCTTAAGAGAGATTGGATTAGTCTGGGCATGTGGGAGCTTGAGAGGTACGTTTGGGGACATTGCTTGGGGAAATGTTTTTTATCTTTCAAATTCTACAATTGAATATGATAATCAATGTGTGTCACACACAAATATATATCTGATTATAAAAGTTAAACGTGAAAAAACAAAAAGTTAAACATGGCTATTGTAAAAATTTCAAATATTAGAGAAAGTATAACTTTGAAAGTGAAACCCTTTGCTACTCACTTCTACCTGCTACACCTCCAAGAAATAAAGCACTATTAAGAGTTTGGTACGTTTGCTATGCCCATATTCATGAAATAGCTAGCTAGCTAGCTAACTACACACACACACACATACACACACACATGCATATGTGTTTCTACGTAAATATGAATGCTAATAATTAAGTTCACAGTGGTAGCCTGAGCTGTAGAGCCAGCTGAAAAGCTTATGTCCTCTTAGCTACCACATTCTCTTCCAATGAGCAAGTAGCACAGAAAAGCATATCAAAGAAATTTATGAACTGAGTGTGGAAACAAAATAAGGGGAGTGAGTTAACCTTCTGAAATGTCTCTCAACTAGGAGCTCCCACTTTCTCCCACCAGCACACCAGGGAGCTAGTATCTCACAGAGTACATTTTGGAAAATGTTGACCTCTCTGCCTATGTCATTTCAGTGTCTCCTTAAAGCAACAAATTATGGCTGGGTTATATTGTCACTTTGTAAATTCTTTGTATTTGGGAGAAAATTAACAATTTTCTGTAAACTACCTATGGGTCCTTTGAAAAATATATTTAGTGCTTTATTTATGATGATTAAAACCATGATGTTAATTTTTAGCTGATGTTTCAAAAGAGAGTGGGATAAATTAAATTTCCAGTAGCAGTTATCTAAAATAAACTGAGGCCAATATACAAGGATCTTACATCATAGCTCAGTCATCAAAGAATCCATCTGCATTGCAAGAATCCACTTGCATTTCAGGAGACCTCGGTTCAGTTCCTGGGTCTGGAAGATCCCCTGAAGAAGGAAATGGCAACCCACTCCGAATTTTTGCCTGGAAAATCCCATGGACAGAGGAGCCTGGCAGACTACAGTCCATGGGGTCCCAAGAGTCAGACTTAGGGACTAAACGACCGCCACCACAATATACAATATTTGTCTTTCCTTTCTGACTTACTTCACTCCATGCAGTAGGCCAGTGGGAATTTGCTGTGTGACACAGGGAGCTCAACCCACTTCTCTGTGACAACCTAGAGGGGTGGGATGGCGTGGGAGATAGGAGGGAAGATCAAGAGACAGGGGACATATGTATACCTGTGACCGATTTATGTTGATGCATGGTAGAAGCTGGCACAATACTGTAGAGNTGCAGTAGGCCAGTGGGAATTTGCTGTGTGACACAGGGAGCTCAACCCACTTCTCTGTGACAACCTAGAGGGGTGGGATGGCGTGGGAGATAGGAGGGAAGATCAAGAGACAGGGGACATATGTATACCTGTGACCGATTTATGTTGATGCATGGTAGAAGCTGGCACAATACTGTAGAGAAATTATCCTCCAATTAAAATTTAAGAAAATAAACTGAGGCCAAAAATCTATTAATATTAATAAATATTAAACTCTATCATTATGCATGACTATAAATATACGCTTCCCTCATAGCTCAGCTGGTAAATCATCTGTCTGCAATGCAGGAGACCCGAGTTCGATTCCTGGGTCGGGAAGATCCCCTGGATAAGGAAATGGCAGCCCACTCCAGTATTCTTGCCTGGAGAATCCCACGGACAGAGGAGCCTGACAGGCTACAAGTCCATGGGGTTGCAAGAGTCGGACACGACTAAGCGAATAAACCATCCATCCATCCATAAATATGTGAAACATTTCTTTAAAAATAATCATTAATTTTATATCTTTCATGTAAACCTAAAAGTGTGAATTGTGATCATTTTTAGGCATGTAATACGTAAAAAGATGAACAATGCCTCTCGACACAAACTGTTCTTCAGTTTATCCACTAGAGGGCACCTGAGAGTCGCTTAATGAAAGCAAATACAAAACCAAATTAAAAATCTGAACCAGAAACTACAGACCTAAAGTACTACACACACACACACACACACACACACACACTTCTGGCACATTATTAAATAAAGTAAGTTTGCTAAAATATAGCCATCAGTTCAGTTCAGTTGCTCAGTTGTGTCCGACTCTTTGCGACCCCATGAATCTGTCCATCACCAACTCCTGGAGTTCACTCAGACTCACGTCCATAGAGTCCATCCAGCCATCTGATCCTCGGTCGTCCCCTTCTCCTCCTGACCCCAATCCCTCCTAGCATCAGAGTCTTTTCCAATGAGTCAACTCTTCGCATGAGGTGGCCAAAGTACTGGAGTTTCAGCTTCAGCATCATTCCCTCCAAAGAAAGCCCAGGGCTGATCTCTTTCAACACATCTATCTATAGACTAATACATTTGAAAGAAATTTTGGATCTTGCCTAGATAAGAGGGTACTGTGTATCTTGCAATATATTAAATGCTTCTCTAGTGAAAATTGTGGTATTTAAGTTTGCTAGAAAAGGCTTGTAATTTTATTATCATAACTCCAGAATTGTTTCTCTATTTTATGTAATTAGTATATTACTTAATTGGATTCACCCTGAATGGCTTCATGAAAGATGCAGAATGTAATTTTTCCTTTATTAGATTCATCTGCTTCTCACTCCCATTCCATGTTCCAGTAAAAGCAATTACTGTATTGCACATTAAAACTAAAAATTGGAAATAGTCCAAATGGCCAATAGTACAGAATAGGAAAGTCAACAGTGGTGTGTTATGGCAATAAATATTTATATTGATCTATTAATTATAGTATATATAAATTATAATACTAATCCAATAGCATTAGAAATGCATTTACAAAAATGTGCTGACCAGCCACTAAGGATTAGCCCCTATGCTATGTGGGTGCTGCTGCTGCTAAGTCGCTTCAGTCGTGTCTGACTCTGTGAGACCCCATAGACGGCAGCCCACCAGGCTCTGGAGGAATACATAATTTGGTATGGGTGTGCGTGTGTAGGTGTGAAGAGACCCATAACTTAATATACTTTGCCATTCAGTCACAGTTGTGTCCAACTCTTCGAAACCCCATGGACTGCAGCACGCCAGACTTCCCTGTCCTTCACCATCTCCTGGAGTTTGCTCAAACTCTTGTCCATTGAGTCTTGATGCCATCCAACCATTTCATCCTCTGTCATTCCCTTCTCCTCTTCCCTTCAATTTTTCCCAGCATCAGGGTCTTTTCCAGTGAGTTGGCTCTTTATATCAGGTGGCCAGAGTATTGGAGCTTCAGCTTCAGCATCAGTCCTTCCAATGAATATTTATGGTTGTTTTCCTTTAGGATTGACTGGTTTGATCTCCTTGCTGTCCATTGAATGCTTAGAGGGTAGGGATTGGAAGCATGAGCTCTGGAGTTCTCCCACTCATTTGTTATATGACCTTGAGCAAATAATTTTATCTGTCTCTGAGGCTTGATTTTTTTATCTCTTAAATGGAAATAGTCACTTACTTTAATTTTATTGTGAAAATTAAGTGGGCTTATGAACATTAAGTACCTGGCACCTAGTCCTGATTATGGAGTCCATTAAATGATAGTCATGGTTTTGATCATTGTTGCTTTCTGCATGTAGCAGGGCATCTTTGTGTGATACCATGAGTAATGGGCTTTCTCAGCTGCCCACCCCCAGGAGGAGATGGAAGCACTGTTCCATCTGGACAATGGCTCTGGCCCAGGACGCGTCAGTCACATCCTTATCATCCAAATTTCTGGCAAACAGTGGATCTGGCTGTCTTTTTATGGAGAAAATTACTAAGAAGGGATCTTACCTTCCTTGGAATGGTCTGCATTTCATTTTTGCTTTAGCTGCTTCAAGGTCCAGTGGCCAAAGTGGGCCTCTTCAGGTGGAGACTTACTATAGTCCTGAGAGCCTGTGTAGACTGCTGCCCCCACATAGGCTAGGAAACGGGCTTGGGACCCAGGATGGCAGAGGAAGTATTTCTCAAGCAAAGCTGTGAGCGATGCTTTTATCCAAGGAATCTGCCCAACCAAGACTCAATGAGGTCAAAAGAGGCATATGAGCTGAGATCAGAAAGCCAGACAATGAGATTCAAATGGGTGGCCAAGTAAAGACAGACAGACGCTGTGCTGAAATCCAGGGTGTAGAGCAGGGGTTACTGGCTTCTCTGGGGGCTTAGTTGGTAAAGTATCTGCCTGCAATGCAGGAGACCACATTCGATCCCTGGGTGGCAAAGATCCCCTGGAGAAGGAATTGGCAAACCACTCCAGTATTCTTGCCTGGAATATCCCATGGACAGAGGAGACTAGTGAGCTACAGTCTATGGGGTTGCAGAGAGTTGGACTTGACTTAGCAACTAAACTGCCACCAGAGCAGGGATTGGAAACCAGGGCGAGTGAGTGCAGAGGACAGAGAATATTTTACCAGCTACTGTTCTTGACACGGGGAGTGTTTGTTACAATAAGCCACGTTCCCATGCTGATAAGTGCTACAAAGAAAGGTAGCATAGGATAGGGTCAGGGAGAGAGTTCCAGGGGAGGCAGTCTTAGCTAAGGTGGTGTTCTAGGTGGGAAGAACAGCAAGGGCCAGTCCTTAAGGCAGGAACGGCAGAAGAAGGCCATCATAGCTGGAGTGCAGTGAGTAAACGGAGAGGAGGAGGGAAATGAGCTGAGAGAGGGAGGCAAGGGCCATACCATGCTGCGTCTTGTGAGCTGTGACACGGAGATTGGATTGTATGGATGCAATGGGAACCTACTCAAAGTTTTAAACAGGGCAGGAGCATTGACACAATCTAATTTATGTATTTTTTAAAATTAAATGTCTGTTTGTTTATTTACGGCTGTAGTGGATCTCCCCTGCTGTGCCTGGGCTTTCTCTAGTTGCAACACAGGCTTCTCCCTTGGGGGGCTTCTCTTGTTTCAGAGCAAGGGTTCTAGGGCTCAGCAGTTGCTGCACATGGGTTTGTTGCCCTGAGGCATGTGGAATCTTCCTGGACCGGAGGTCAAACCCGCGTCCCCTCCATCGGCAGGCAGATTCTGAACCACTGGACCACCAGGGGAGTTCCTAATATTCACTTGAGAAAGAACCCTCTGGCTGCTGTGGGATGGATAAATTACAGTGTGACATGAGTCTTAAAGGAAAAGTCTCAGGTCAAGGGGTAGGAACTTATGGGTCAAATCATATAAATAGTCCCAGGAACTGGGCCAGGGGAAGATCTGTGTGCAATATCTATGTCTCCTTTCCAACCCTGAAGTTGTCCTTGTACTTACACCAGGCTGGTAGGTAGGTCTCACCTCTAATTTGTTTGCCAGGAGCAGCTTGGTCCTGGAAATGTGTTTATTCAGATTTCCAAACCTGTGCAGATGAACCTAAAATTTTGAGAAACACAGCTTGAAGCTGCTAAAATGGGGCCCCTGCTACACACCTCATTCTATTTTAACACGGATGAGGAGAACTAAAGTTTATAGTTTTTAAAAAGTAAGAGGGTGTGTGGAGAAGTATGTTCATTTAAGTAGCATTTCAAATAGATGGGTTGGATTAGTCTTTAAAGATAAGTTAAAAATATATAAAATTATGGGCTTCCCTGGTAGCTCAGCTGGTAAAGAATCCACCTGCAATCCAGGCGGTTCAATTCCTGAGGAAGATCCCCTGGAAAAGGGATAGGCTACCCACTCCAGTATTCTTGCCTGGAGAATCTCCATGGACAGAGGAGCCTGGTGGGCTAACACTCTATGGAGTTGAGAGTCAAACATGACTGAGTAACTAAGCATAGCAGAGCACGCATATAAAGTTACAATATAGTATAGCATATGGAATATAGAATTACAACAGCTGCAATTTATTGAGTGCCTACCATGGGCTAAGAGGCTTCAGAAATGAAACAAAACAATAATTATTGACATAGGAGTCTTTTTCCTCCTGCTGTGCATTTGAAGAGGGTTCTGATTCTGGGACTGACTGATCCTTGTGGATCTTTGGATACAATTGGTTATAAAAATACTTATTTACTTCTTGGCAAGCTAGCCAATAGAGTCCCTATGTTTTGCAGGTGAAGTGAAAAAAATTTATAGAGGTTGTATACCTGGTCTAATTGAGTATTAAAGCCAGAATTTGCATCCAGGGGTATGCAACTCCAGGACTCATGTTGGAGCCATTCTACGTGAGTCACACAGGTGTGATGCAGTGATTGAGTGTGCGAATCATGGCATCAGGGGGCCTTGGATTTGAATTCTGCTCCATCATTTAAAAACTTCCCTGATGGCTCAGTGGTAAAGAATCTACCTGCAACGCAGGAGATGTAGGTTCAATTCCTGGTCCGGGAAGATCCCCTGGAGTAGGAAAATGGCAACCCACTCCAGTATTCTTGCCTGGAAAATCCACTGGACAGAGGAACCTGGTGGGCTACAGTCCATGGGGTCGCAAAAATGTTGGACACGACTTAACAACTAGATAGCAACAACAAAAACAACAACCATTGTTTACTAACTCCATCATCCTGGGGTTACTTAACATCTAGATGTTACTGAATATCTTAGATTACTAACATCTGTGTTTTGTTCTCTATAAATCAGGGGTAACAATAGTCCCTCCTGCAAAGCTTGATCTAAAGATCAGGTGAGACCTGTCGCATGGTCCTGGCAAAGGAAGGAGCCCAGTAAATGTTAGTTATGATGATCATATACCATGCTGGCTTCTGAGAGGGGTTCTTTGGCATCTGTCCGAACCAGTTTCACTGCCAGCATCAGAAACATACATCCAGCCCTGGAAACATCCCACATAATAGACTGTGTCCGCTTAAGTTACTTCGAGCTGTGCTGTGAACAGCAGACATCTAAGGAGTGCTTTGGATGATGATATTACCCAACTGCATGAGTGGGTTTGATAGCTTTTCCAAAGGGCTGGTATTTCAGTTGTGCAACTATAACTGCTTTGTGGCAATAGAAATGATTTATTTTTTGTACCCCAATCAACCTTCAGCCCCATTTCTCAAACTCCGTAAGATGTCGAAATTGTGCAGTATTAACGTTTGGTCAAAGGTGCTCGTGGCATTTCACAGATGTAATGAAGAACCCGTATTGTCCAGGATTGTTTTGTGATGCCTCCTGCCCTGAGCCTCGCTTGCCCTTTAAAGCTCAGTTGGTGGGAAAATTCAGATGCAAGCACAGCTGGAAGGCAGAGGAAGGACAAAAACCTGGTTTGTTCCACTTTGCAGGAGCCTGGGACCTCAGGCTGAGGTACAAGATGTCCCAATAAGAAAAGGGTCTAATAATCCTCTCCCTCCAGACCCAAGGAGGGCCAACGAAGGTATATCATATAATTTAAAAAATTAACGTAATGCAGTAACTTTTGAATGGAGATTTCCTCTAGAGGAAACAGGAATGGCAAGGGAGCAGAGAAAAAGGGATTTTCTATCAGAGGGCTACCATTGTCAGTGAGGTAAGCTGCTCAGTAAATCATTTCTTCTTTGTGGGACCAGATTTCTCAACCTGAAGGTGAGGAATTGTGTGTCTTCTTCAGTCGGGGGTCTTTTCTACCCAATCTGTTTTCACTTACACGGAAGAAACAGGGTCAGCCTTATGGGGTGTAAGAGCGCATTTGCGGGCAGTTTCTGTGTCTTGCAGCCTCGAATGTCCCCACTCTCCTCTAAATCTTGATGTTCTGTGGAGCTGAACAGGCCTCGTTCAAAGAGTGGTGCAACCACAAACTAAGGTCACGTGACCGTAGTGTCCTCATCTGTAGAATGGAATTAACAAAAGAACTTCAACAATAGATATATATAGGGACTTCCCTGGTAGTCACCGGCTATGACTCCATGCTCCCAACGTAAGGGGTCCTGGTTTGATCCCTGGTCAGGGAACTACATCCCACATGCTGCACCTAAGAGTTCATATGCCACANCCATCTCTTTCAGAATTTTCCACAGTTTATTGTGATCCATACAGTCAAAGCAGAAATAGATGTTTTTCTGGAACTCTCTTGCTTTTTCACTGATCTAGCGGATGTTGGCAACTTGATCTCTGGTTCCTCTGCCTTTTCTAAAACCAGCTTGAACATCTGGAAGTTTATGTTTCACGTATTGCTGAAGCCTGGCTTGGAGAATTTTGAGCATTAGGGAGGCCTGGAGTGCTGCAATTCATGGGGTCCCAAAGAGTAGGACACGACTGAGCAACTGAACTGAACTGACTGATAGTCTTTCATGAAACATTACCATTGAACATAAAAGGAATAAGAGGTCCCCAGTGAAACTTCTGGTTATAGAATCTTCCCTGATGCCACTGTGTAACAACACAGTCATCTCTTGATAATCAGCATCAGTCACTCCATCTAGTATACTAACGCATGCTTTCTATGACTGTTGGCTTAATAGTGTGAGAACACAAAATAGCAAAGCAACAGTCTCAATTACCAATTCATTAAAATCTTTGTGTATCTTTGGTGGAAGCAGTCCTTCCTTAGAGAAGGTTCATTTCTGGGTCTGCTCAAACAGAGAAAAGTTGGCCACTTTTAAATGACAGTTTTTAAGCTTTCTCTCATCAGGTATTTCAGTACTGAACCTAAAGCTATCTTACTATTTAATACATTTGTTGTAATTACTAGTTTGTAGGTACACCTTTCCCAGTACCTAGTGAGATAATTGGGATTAGTAGTTTATATTATGTATCTATATGTTCTAGAATCTCATATAGAAGGAGACTACTAGATACAGAGAAAGTGAATCACAGAATGTGTATAGGCAAGATGGAATGGAGGCAGGAAGTAAGGAAAGGAGAAGAAAAATTGTCTTAGTTTTACTGAAGAAATTTGGCAAGATCCAAAACTACTATCTCTTTATGGATGAACTACAAATGTCTGCTTGGATTAAATTAGAGCAAGAATGATTTCACAATAACTCTGCCACCAAATATTTACCTTTTTTTTTTTTAATGTCTTATAACAATCAACACATTGATTGGCGATTTGGTTTAGGTATTAACTGTTGACATACCTGGAGATTTAGAAGTAAATTTTATTTCATTTTGAAAATGTACAAGTTGATAATGTTTATTTATTGTTTAATTATTCCCAAGTAAGCTATACACTAAAAAGTGAAATGTAATCAAAGGGTTTATCACAAAAAGTAACAGTTCCTCTGAATTACCTCCCCTTTATACCAAAGGCAACAAAACTTAGCCCTCTGTTCTGGGATCTTTCTGTTCTAGCTTCATATCCCTAAATAGATGCTTTCATCGCTATTTTCTGATATGTCTGTTCCAGACACCTCTTAACTAATTACCCTTCTGATGGATGCCAATGAGGAGCTCTCAACCTCCTCATTTGCCTTTCCCAACCTTGTCCATCTACTGATATTGATTTGCTTAGTTCTTCTAGAATGTCCTAGTGGCTTTAAATAAAATGCTCACTCCTTTCATTTCTGACTTGCTACCTCTTGTGAGTATACATGGTAAATGAGGTGCTCCTCCTGCCCCCTCATCCCCTCTACATTCTGAGTGTTGACCATGCTCCCCTCCTTGGCTATTGCCTGTCCTCTTCCCACTCAGGCTTCCTCCGCCTGCTTCACCTGACACCACTTTTCCATATGCTTTCTTTCAAAAATTGTTATTTCAAAAGTTGATATTTTGTCTTTGCTGTTAGTTTGCATTCCTGATCTCTCTATTGGTGGGTTGAAATGATTATTTCTCTATTTCTGTTGTAATAAGGTATCAGATGGAGAGGAAATATATATCTTCATTTGAACAGGCTAAAAAAGTATCGTTTTTTTTTTAAATTCAGTATTTTATAGATTTGTTTAGGTTTTGTTCTTTAGTCTACTTTTATTTTCTTTTTTTAATGGTAGTTCTCAACTTGATTTTTATCTTTTTACAGGTACGTGAAACTTTAATTGCCAGTTTTTTTCTTATGGCATATCTAGTTGTAAAATTATTTATTTGCCCTTTTAGTTTATTATATGTGCCTCATAAACTTCAGTTTCATCTCATGTGTCATAGTATTGCTCTACTTTACTAAGCTGGGCTATAAAATAAAATACTGATTTGCTTACATATAAAATGTATAAGCTGTTTAACAATAATTATAACTTCTTAATGTAGGATAAAATTTATAGCACAGGCTCACATAAATTATCTCATTTTGAAAAAGACAGTTTTGATGTTTGTCTAAATAAAAAATTCATGCTCAACTTTTTCCTTTAAAATTAAGCTTTGATAAAGAATTATAATTAACTTCCAGAATCCCCAATTCTAGATTACATTCCTCTTCCTGGTGTTTCATTTTACCCTATAATTTAGGGAGCACTTGTTTGAGCATAGAATAGCATCAAACACTGTTAAAATGAACTTCATTACTATCCAAATGGTGATGTTTGTATTGATATTGAATAATTTATTTTTTAATATTGGGAAAGCATTTTCTCATCCATCTTTTTATTAATAAAAGCACAATTCCCAGTTTTTGTTTTTCTTCTTTAAATGAATCATCTGTGGTCATTTCAATAAATTCCTATTCTTTCAGAATTCCTCAAATAAGGCAGATAAAATTTAGCCAAGACATTTGGACAAAAGCTTAGCGTTCAGTTGGTACATTAAAGAAAGGATCTTTGAAAGGCAAAATTAAGAGTTCTGCATCTGCCCCTGAAATTAGTCAGCAACTGAATGTGGTTCATCTGCAGCTGCTGGTGACGGAGTGCTTTTTCTGCTAGGTGAGCAGCATGGGACACAAGGAAAACAGTGACCGTGAGGAAAGCAGGTGGCAGGCTGACAGCTGCATTGCAGGCAGTGCCTCAGCCGGCACTGTGGTCCTGTTACTGGGCTGTGTTCACATCAGAAGAGTACCCAGGAGAGTCACTGGATTGACAGCTTGGTTGACACATAGTTACAGAGTCTGCAAATATTTACATTAGGCGTTAGGAAGAAGGATAAGCACACATTATGGGGTGAGGAGTAAATAGGAAAGGTCTGTGGTAGGGAGATCTTTCTTGTCTAAATAACAAGAGAAGGTTTTTTATAAAAGCAATGATTTAAAAGTGTAGGATAATCTGAAGAGACTACAGTAAGCACATTTTCTCAGGAATTGAAAGATGATGTGTTAATATCTTAAAATTTGCTTTACACATGAGTTCCTTTGAAAATTTTCCAGTTTTATTCACTTCTTGATGAATATTTTGTGTGTTTGTGTATGTATACATATTTTTCCCTCCACCCCATTATAAAGTTTTTAATGGCAGAATCTATAATAATTGAGGCCTGGACATATCATGGATTCTACACTAATCATGACACATTCTATTTATATTAAATATATATACAAATAGGATTTAGCCTGGTGTTTTGAACACTATAGGTCCTTCCAAAGTATTTGTTAAATAAATTTATTGAAGAGAATATGTTCTGTGTAGGACCAGTAATGGCAACATGATTAGAGTTTAAGAGCAAATTTTAGTTCATTTATATTGAGGGGTTTATTAATTGCCAAATATAAAAATGAACGCTATTGGTACCAAAAGATTGCTATCTTCTATTAATATTTGAGGATTTATTTTTAACAGTTCAAAAGAAAATAAATACAGGAAAATGTTAATATTGGGAGCACAAGTCCCACACTCATATTCTCTACTAATGATAAAAAGAAAGTATCAAGCCTAGGTTTTTATTTCTTCAACATCTTAGTAATTAAGGTCAATTAAAATTTTCTGAACTAATTTTATTTGTTATATAATGAAATAACATGTCTTTGAAATGAAAAGAAATCGACATTTTCATTTATAATTTATGAATGCTTTAGAGATGGTACTAGCAACCTGATGATTTTTATATTGATAAAAAAATAAACTTATGTTTAAAAACCCTCTTTAAAACCAAACCAAAACAAAGGTCGGTGGANAAAGTATCAAGCCTAGGTTTTTATTTCTTCAACATCTTAGTAATTAAGGTCAATTAAAATTTTCTGAACTAATTTTATTTGTTATATAATGAAATAACATGTCTTTGAAATGAAAAGAAATCGACATTTTCATTTATAATTTATGAATGCTTTAGAGATGGTACTAGCAACCTGATGATTTTTATATTGATAAAAAAATAAACTTATGTTTAAAAACCCTCTTTAAAACCAAACCAAAACAAAGGTCGGTGGACCTGGTGGGCTGCCATCTATGGGGTCGCACAGAGTCAGACACGACTGAAGCGATTTAGCAGCAGCAGCAGCAAAACAAAGTGGTTCTATGAAAACATCATTCAGACATACACACCTTTGAATAAAACTAAACATATAATATTTTTAAGTTTAGGAATTGAAAATTGAATTAAAAAAATATTTATTAGAGATGAGATTAGTCCATTTAAGTGATTATTTAAATGTCTTACTTAGCTTGCTTTTCATTGTGTATTCTTTCCTTGTAAGGAAACAAGCACTCAAATTTAAAAGGTCAGAAGTTTAAAATAGTCAACACATGTCACTCAAATCCATGATACTCTAGTGTGATTGAGAGGAAGGAATTTGTAGGACCCCTATGCGTCATCCCTTTTCAGCCTTATTCATTACCTCACAGCAATCCAATTTCCTCTTACAATATCTTCCTTGATTGCATTTCCTATCATCTCATCACTCATGTGGCTATTTTCATGTAAAGTTCAGGTTATGCTCAGTCTCTTTTGTTAATAGAGATAAAATAAAACCACATGTGTCACACTTAGGGATTTGCATGTAAGTGAGTAAATGGCAAACATTCTGCCAAGAGAATTTTTTGAGATAGAATTGATTTTAAGAGTAGATTACAAAATTTCTTTTTCCTATGTATTTTAAAAAGTACACTAATCTTTCTTGTTTCTAGTGGTCAGGATATGGTCTGGCAGATATTTACCTTTGTAAGTCTAGAGATATATTTTTATTTGATTTTTTTTTCATTTTTATGCATCATATTTATCCTTTATACATTTCAAAATTAATTACCTCCTGAGTAAATGCATCATATTTATCCTTTATACATTTCAAAATTAATTACCTCCTGTGTTTCTGTAGGACGTTTATATGATAAAAAGGACTGAGCTATCAGGAGCTCTTAACTATAATGTTACTTTTTTTCCTAATAATCTTTTATGACCACATTAACTTTATGCGTACATATATATTTACTATTCAAGACTGGGACAATCTACTTACTCATTTGGTTTTAGTCTAGATGCCAGTCTTGCTACTGTTTTCTCTAATGTTTGAATTTCCTTGTGTTGAAATAATGGGGGAAGATTTTGCTAGCCTGGTCATTGAAGAAAAAAACGTCAAGACTGTTAATAGTAAGAAAGCGTTCTCTATGGTTTTATCTAAATCTAAACCAGATTTTAAGTAGGAGTAAATCTCTAAGACATCCAGGCCCAGGTTTGTTTGTTTGTTTTTTTCCTCTCTTCTTCTTCAGAAATAAGTATGTTTTATTTGTTTCTTTGCTTTTGCTTTTGAAACCTTATCCATCTAACATTGTAAACACGTGATTTTTTCTTTTAAAACCTCAGCTCTCTGACATTTTAAACACATTTCTAGGTTTATAATTGTTTGTTAGCTTGAATTATATCAAATTTTATCCAGCATTCATAATTTTCCATGACACAGATATTTGCTGTGTTCCTTAAATGTGAAGGTTCCCTCTTTGTCCCAAAAACCATCTCTGAAAGTGTGGATTATACCATGTGTGTAGTCACCATGCGTGCTTAGTCACTCAGTCATCAGACTCTTTGCGACTAAACAAAAACCATTAATGTAAGAGCAAATCAATTAAAATATGAAAGGAAATAAATAACTGATAGTGTTTTTTGCTTCCTTCTTACAAAGCAGATGGTTTAACAATAATTAAAATTATCTGTAAGAAGTGTTTAGAAACACAAAGTGTTTAGCAATGGATTGTACAATTTTGGTAATTGTAATTGAAACCAAAATGTTAATTTAAAAAATTTTGTTTATAAGAATTATCAATGATACATCTTTTTAGTACTGTTAGTATAGATGATTCATCCTGGCAATAAAAGTTAATAATTGGAGATAGCTGAATATTTTTCAAATTGTGGAATAGTGGTCCATCAGAAGGTTATGAAATCAATTTAAAACCACCTTTACCTTTTAATTATTAATAAAAAAGAACAGAATAAAGCAGAGTATACTGTTCCATAAACATAAATATTATTTTGTGAGACTTTTCATTTGGTTTTGCATGTATACCCACCTATACTTGGTTGTATGTATATATCTATGTACTGCCTTGTGATATATATGTTACTTCTTACCATATTTTGGCATTTAAAAAAGTCACTGTTTTAAGGTCCAATTAATCTCTGAATAATATGTTTGCCTGCTTGTTTTCACTACAAGATGAAATCATAATGCCATTGATATTTTTGTCCTTAAGCTGATCTTTTCTCCGTGGAGCCCCATTGCCATGCCCATGTGCCAACATACACTTTGCAGTTATGACACTGATTTTTCATCCCAGTGCTCACCAACCGCCTATCATGGCAAGTAATTTAGAAGAGCTTCTTGACATCTCTTGCTTAAGGCTAATGTTTTATTTAGCTGATGCACTGTCAGCTACTAGTTACTGTGAGCCATCAAAAGACTTGAGTTTTAAAAAAAGAGAGAATCATTCTTTTTCTTATTTGGACTTTGCCCAATAATTCTTGCTCATATTAATAGCTTTTGATGTGCGAAAATGATCTCAAAGAACCATTTAATACAGCCCATTTGCATAACAAGTCATTATGCCCACTTTGAGTCCCGAAGAGGACAGAAGCACAAGAAAGACCTGCCAATTAGATTAAAATTTTTCTGGAGATGTACAGGTGTGAACTTTGATTCAGGCTGAGGCAGCTAAAGGAAAGGAAATGGGATCTCAGTACAGGACCTTGCAGGCCACATTGAAATGAGGGCTCTACCTGCTTCCTCTCCTGGATGGAAGGTCATGGAATGAGCAGAGAAGGAGAGCAGTGTGCTGAATTGTTTCACTGTGGACTTTAAAAAGAGTCCTTCACTCTCTTTTTCTCTCTCTTCTGCCTTTAGCAAACTGTCAGAAAAGTGGGTGGCTCAAAAATTAGTAGGGCCATGAGAGAGGATGTGTTATGGTTGCCTCTTTACTTTCAAAAATATTTTAATTGTACAACTTTACAAACTCCTTCACTGCCAACCCTCGTAGTCTACCCTCTACCCCCATGCAAATCTGAGCTGACAGTATTTAACTCTAAGGCTGAAAATGGGCAGCAGGGAAATAGTCTACATGTAAATATATAGTTAAAGAATCTTTGTGATTTCCTTTAATCCCTTGATACTTATTTTATGCATTTGCTTAAAGAGCTATTGGAAGGGATAATTTAATATTTTATTTTCCAAATTAAAGAGTTGTATTTTGCTGCCGTTAAGATACCCTAGGCTTTGCTTTATTGGATCGTTAATTAGCTGTTTGAACGGTCGAAGGGACTTATTCAGTTCACATGTATCTTGCAACACACAAGAGACATATATTAATGAAAGACTAAAATGTGCCCAAGAGTCCCTTAGTGCTATATTAAAACACTTATAAATGGGACTTTAATTTACAGTGCTGCTAAAATGAAAATGAAATGCTATATTGATTCTCAGGCTGGATGCTCTTTAGAAAATGCAGTATGTATATTATTCCCACTCCAAATTATTACTTCAAACCTGACCTGGACACACTCAAAGATAATTCTCTGAAGACCAGTTACAAGCATGTAGACCAATTAGAGTAAGGATCCCTAGAATGACTTTTGTACTCTAGGTGGCAGAGGGTTTCCAGGAATCTTCTTCTTGTATTAAGTACCATAGTTTTGTTCAGCTTTGCAACTGAAGATGAGAATTTGTTAAAGTTTTGTTCTTCAAAAGTGGACTAAGATTCTTTTTACTAATATATGGAGAAGTATTTAGTGAAGTTTAAATTGCATACTTTGTCTTATATTAGTCATTGACATATGTAATGCATTTCCTCTTTAGTGAATTGTTTTTTCCATATATTAGGAGAAATAGGTTTCTGTTTTTAATTTAATTTC
>SJYV01010808.1:87818-172673 GCA_006410875.1 Neotragus pygmaeus | reverse complement strand
TTTTAAAAAAAGAGAGAATCATTCTTTTTCTTATTTGGACTTTGCCCAATAATTCTTGCTCATATTAATAGCTTTTGATGTGCGAAAATGATCTCAAAGAACCATTTAATACAGCCCATTTGCATAACAAGTCATTATGCCCACTTTGAGTCCCGAAGAGGACAGAAGCACAAGAAAGACCTGCCAATTAGATTAAAATTTTTCTGGAGATGTACAGGTGTGAACTTTGATTCAGGCTGAGGCAGCTAAAGGAAAGGAAATGGGATCTCAGTACAGGACCTTGCAGGCCACATTGAAATGAGGGCTCTACCTGCTTCCTCTCCTGGATGGAAGGTCATGGAATGAGCAGAGAAGGAGAGCAGTGTGCTGAATTGTTTCACTGTGGACTTTAAAAAGAGTCCTTCACTCTCTTTTTCTCTCTCTTCTGCCTTTAGCAAACTGTCAGAAAAGTGGGTGGCTCAAAAATTAGTAGGGCCATGAGAGAGGATGTGTTATGGTTGCCTCTTTACTTTCAAAAATATTTTAATTGTACAACTTTACAAACTCCTTCACTGCCAACCCTCGTAGTCTACCCTCTACCCCCATGCAAATCTGAGCTGACAGTATTTAACTCTAAGGCTGAAAATGGGCAGCAGGGAAATAGTCTACATGTAAATATATAGTTAAAGAATCTTTGTGATTTCCTTTAATCCCTTGATACTTATTTTATGCATTTGCTTAAAGAGCTATTGGAAGGGATAATTTAATATTTTATTTTCCAAATTAAAGAGTTGTATTTTGCTGCCGTTAAGATACCCTAGGCTTTGCTTTATTGGATCGTTAATTAGCTGTTTGAACGGTCGAAGGGACTTATTCAGTTCACATGTATCTTGCAACACACAAGAGACATATATTAATGAAAGACTAAAATGTGCCCAAGAGTCCCTTAGTGCTATATTAAAACACTTATAAATGGGACTTTAATTTACAGTGCTGCTAAAATGAAAATGAAATGCTATATTGATTCTCAGGCTGGATGCTCTTTAGAAAATGCAGTATGTATATTATTCCCACTCCAAATTATTACTTCAAACCTGACCTGGACACACTCAAAGATAATTCTCTGAAGACCAGTTACAAGCATGTAGACCAATTAGAGTAAGGATCCCTAGAATGACTTTTGTACTCTAGGTGGCAGAGGGTTTCCAGGAATCTTCTTCTTGTATTAAGTACCATAGTTTTGTTCAGCTTTGCAACTGAAGATGAGAATTTGTTAAAGTTTTGTTCTTCAAAAGTGGACTAAGATTCTTTTTACTAATATATGGAGAAGTATTTAGTGAAGTTTAAATTGCATACTTTGTCTTATATTAGTCATTGACATATGTAATGCATTTCCTCTTTAGTGAATTGTTTTTTCCATATATTAGGAGAAATAGGTTTCTGTTTTTAATTTAATTTCACTTTATTCAATTTCATCTCTATCTTAAGTTTTACATTAAAACAACCAAAAATTAATTCTTAAACAGCATGATTCAAGTAAGTGCATAACAGGGGATAATGCCTCACAGTGTTACAACACTTCTTTATTTTTTGAAAAACCTTTCCCATTAATTACTTTTGGGATCCTTAAAATAATCCTGTGATGTATTTTCCCACTTTTGCAGAACAGGAAATGAAGTTCAGACAAGCTGAGTTACTTCTCCAAGACTAGTAAATTTTAGAAGTAGACCAAAATAGTGCTTCCTTTGTTTGTTTGTTTTTAAATGCCTGGTTTCCATTGAGCATGAGAAAATCCCATAGAAATTTTAACTAAAAATGATCTAGGAGCTTTACATATATTATTTATTGGGAATGGGGGATGGAAATTTAATGGTTATTTTTAAAGTTGGTATATGTACACGATTTGGTAGGAAGTGGGGAGAAAGAAGGGCTTCCCAGGTGGCTCAGTGGGTAAAGAATTTGCCTGCAACACAGGAGATGCAGGTTCAGTTTTGGGGTCACGAAAATCCCCTGGAGGAGAGCATGGCAACCCACTCCAGTATTCTTGCCTGGAGAATCCCATGGACAAGAGGAGCCTGGTGGGCCATAGTCCACAGGATCACAAAGAGTCAGACAAGACTGAAGGGACTGAGCAGGCACACATGGGGAGAAAGAAATCAAGCAAATTAATTAATTTAGCAATATTATCAGCATTACCAATGATCAGAATTTTACATTACATCAAAGCTTATATTGCAATGTTTTGTGGGAATACTTATAACAGAGTTTCAATAAATTCAATGCATCTTTTTCAAGTGTTCAAAGGGAAGCATATTTTTGCTAATAAGTCAGTGCTTCTCCAAGCTGCTTGGAGACCAACCAATATCAGATATACCTAGAGTTTAAGAATACAGACTACTAAATCCTCCTCTAAAACCTAATTAATCATAGTCATTGAAAATTGACCCAGTTATCTTCATTTTCAAAAAGCATCCAAGATTTAGCTACTAAGTTTGAGGAACAATACTTTTACTTTTTTGACATAATATAAATATCCATAGACATTATCTGAACGGATTCATGACAACCCTAAATCTCCTTTTCAAATCCAATACTTTTTATTCAAAGTGAAAAGAGAAGGTTACATAATAAATTAATAAGTAACACAAACTTTTCAATAAAGGAAATGGACACACACACACGTGTATAGAAGATACATTGCAATGAAAGGATTTCTGTTTTAGGTAAACGACTGCAAACACCTTCAATCAAATATTAATTAATAAAGCAGCATTATACTTTGGGAAATAATTCAAGAAGTACCAGAAATTTTGTTTCTGTTGCTTTTTCTTTCTTTCTTTCTTTCTTTTTTTAACCTTTGATTCCTAAGTGGTCTCAGAACTGGCCATTTCATTTCCCTTGTTTCTGGATTGTACTTTTACCAGCTTATCAGAGCCAGTCAATGACTAAGCTTAGACTAGACTTGAACCCAAATCTGACTACAAAGCCAGTGTTATTTCTATAAATTCCACAACTATGTGGTTACAAAATTCATGCACTTGCTATCTACTTTAGTTTTATAACCTAATATCATCAATACAAAGCAACTTTAAAGTACTTTTGGGGAGATTTCTTTTTGTAGTGGTTGTCGGTCATTTATGTCTCTGGTACAAATTGCCTTGAATAAAATGATGCTGTGGACAAAACAAAATCATTATTATGATTCACTGAAATAAAGACTGTGTTAAATCATTCTCTAAATGGAAGCATCCATTGTTGTTCTATGCGCTCGAATCCATATATAGAAGACAATCATACATTGCTAACATCTTCTTTCCTCAGTGATGTTACTGCATCACAGCAAACGTCTAAGTACACACAGCTGCTTTCACTCTCAGGCGTTTTCTCAGCGTAGCCACGGTGTGGAGCTGCTGTGTAATGAGCCAGAGCCGAAGCTCCCAGGCGGTCTGCTGAGTCTAGTGAAACAGAGGGGAGCAGACAGACTGTGAATAAGGCAGAAGCGCAGCACCTGAAAGCTGGCTTTATGTGTTGAATTTAAAAGATTTGTACTTTCAATGAAGAAAACATTGTGAACGTTCTACATGAGATAAAATGGACTAGCACAGGCTCCAAATAACGCTTGCAGAAGTCCAAGTTGTCAGTATAAAAATGCTGTTGCTTTAGAGTTTATTGGGCTTCCCTTGTGGCTTAGCTGGTAAAGAATCTGCCTGCAATGCTGGAGACCTCAGTTTGATCCCTGGGTTGGGAAGATCCCCTGGAGAAGGTAAAGGCTACCTGCTCCAGTATTCTGGCCTGGAGATTCCATGGACAGAAGAGCCTGGCAGACTACAGTCCATGGGGTCACAGAGTTGCAAATGACAGCATGCACATAAGTATCATTCCTTACGTTTTCCAAGTGGGGAAATAGAGACTGAGAATCAACGTTAAGTTCTTATTTGTCATATTCTAATCTTGCATTTCTTCCATTTTTGTTTGGTATATTGTCCAATATCCCACAGGTTGCCGTGTGGTTTGAGTTCCTCTTCTGTACTTCCTTATTGCCCTGTTTCATCCTATCCACCAGCAGAGAGAGGATGACTTTCTTGATTTTTGTTAGTCCTGTACCACCACTGACTTAATTTTTAGAATAACGTAAACTCCAGTAGCAGATATGGAAAAACAGAAGTTGGAAAATCAGAGAGCTCTTGCTTGTATTAGTTCTTCCCAGTTGCCAACAGTATATTGGTATTAAATATCTTGACCTCTTTGGATTGCTGTCAGGAAATACAGAGCTTAAATGAAGTCCACAATCCTTGTTTCTCACATATGTTTCGCTTGTTAAAATTACATCTTGTGCAGTTATACCAAAGTGTTATATAGCTGCTACATTTCTGTGATTTCAAGCAGAAATTCCAAAATGAGGCATTTCAAGCTATAGACATGTGCATTTGTTCTTTAATTCTGAAAAAAAATCTGATACTTATGACTTCTTAAAGTTCAGGCAGATGTGTTTTGCTTATCTTACAATTACATGCTGAATATTGAAAGGAGTTTTTTGAGATATATAAAACAGGGTTTATGTGTATATTGTTAATTTTTAGTTTAAAAAAATTTTTTTGCTGGGTCCAAGAAGCCACTTTTTTTTTTTTCCCTTTTGGATTACTTTGATGCACCTGTTATGATCCTGCTGAAAGCTCTCTCACTTCTCCAGCGCTGTGAGAAGAGCTTTGTACCTTTGAAATTTTCATTAGCTTTTGACTGACTGCCAAGATTTCGGCTGCTGTGGTACAGAGGCGACCGCACATTGGGCTGCCAAGTCTCAAACTCTGGTTTAGCATGACAGCGAGAACTTTCAGACCTCACTGAAGTAAAAAGCTTTCACAGAACAGCATCATATTCTTTAGTAGGTAGTTGGTGCAAGATGATGTTAGTCCTGGGTGATCCAGGAGCACATAGGGTCAGGATCAGAAGGGTCTTCACATGTGTTTTTCATCTCTCGGATGGTAGAGTCGGGAGGAAGGGGCAGATGAGGTTTGCCAAGTCTTGGATACAAAGCGGGGCATTTAGAAAAGGTGCCAGGCACTGATCCTATTCAAATTTCTTCCAGTAACTCCTCGTCGTGTGAAAGTAAGGCATTTTGGATTAGAAATAACCCAATTAATTTAGGAATAGAGATTCCTTTAAAAACAAGTAGTGCATTTTTTGATACTAAGTTAATTTAGCATTTAAAATACCTGCTTCTGTCAAGAGTTAAATCCTATCAATTTTAAATTAGTTTTTGAAACCTTAACTGAAAGGTTTAATATAGCTTTCATGGATACCTAGCTTGTTCTTGACATTCTATTACATACATGACTGTATTTATATTTTTCTCTTTATGTCTCTGTATATAGAGACATAAAGACATATCTACTAATCTCCCACTTATAGACTTTGTGAGTTCAGTTTCAACAGAATATATGGGACGAGGAGTCTGACACCATAATCGGTATTTTACAAATGTAATATTGGAATTTGTTCTAAAGCTCTTGTTGGAATGCAATTGTTTTTAATAGCTGGTGTCCTGCTGTCACTTTATCTGTTGACAGAATGCCATTATATGTGAGGATGGCAAACACCTGGGGTCTGCTGCTTTCCATGTCAGCATTTGGAAGATTTCAAGAACATCCTAGACATGACTTGCATCCTTATTATCCTGTCTTCAAACTAGTTTAAAAAGACCAGCAGAAATGAGTGTGCAATAGAATAACTAGAGAGGCTACCCATTCAAGGGAGAAACCACAACAGCCCAGAGCTTGCATTGCTCTTGGTGGATCAGTGAGAACAAGCAACGTGACTCCTTATTCTCCTGTGTTCCTTTCTTTCCTTGAATTCTTCTAATACTCCCATTTTTTAAAAAAATACTCCCACTTTTATAGTGTCCTTTCCACAAAAGGAATCACAGGCTGTGTGCTGACCCAAAGGCACCTAAATACTGGGACCCATGGTAATGAAAATCTAGAGGCTGTGATTCCTAAATGAGCAGGATGTGAAGCGCCCTCCCACTTTTGTTCCCACAGGACTCTGCCTTCAGCAGCTCTCCAACTCATTGCAGGGGACCAGAGTTCTCCCTTGGCTCTGCCTCGATTTCTGGTTTTCTACTCAGGTTCCACTGAGATAGAAAAGATTATCATTTCACAAGTGAGAAATGCTTTCTTTTTCCTAAAGTGAAGAATAGTTCAAATGAGATGCCCCCTTTCTTCTCCTTCTTTTGTTCTTTTACTTCCTATACTTCTTCCTTCTTCTCTCATCCGACCCTCCCTCTTACTTCCTCTATTGCCACCAGCACGTAGTGAAGTACTTGTTGGGTCAGGTCCTTCCTGGATTATATCAGGATAGCAGAGGTGGATAAACCACTGCCTATTCCCTCCAGAAGCCCACCTGGCCAGACAGTGTTACACAGTGTAAGCGCTCCGGATGTCAGACAGATCAGAGTGAGAGGTCAATAAGGGCTAAGTTAGCCAGAAAAGTATAGAAAGAAAGTGTTAGTCATTCAGTCGTGTGTGACTCTTTGTGACCCCATGGACTCTAGCCCACAGGCTCCTTTGTCCGTGGGATATTCCAGGCAGGAATACTGGAGTGGGTTGCCATTCCCTTCAGGGGATCTTCCCGAACCAGGGATTGAACCTGGGTCTCCTATACTGCAGGCAGTCTTGGTTGTCTGAGCCACCAGGGAAGCCCCTTTCTTAACCAGAAATAACTTTATTTAATAAATATTTAATGATAACTTACAATGTGTAATTTATTTATGTCTGACTGTACTGTCTCCCATACTTAACCCTTCTACTACTGTAAGTTCTTTGTGGGTAAGGACTGTTTTGTTCAAACTTATGTGTCCTCTGCCTATGGCACAAGGTGGGTACTGGGAAGTATTTGTTGACTGAATGAATGCATATGCAAGGAAAGCCTTGATGAATGATGGGAGAAGTGTAGGGAATGATGTTTCCTTTCAAGATATTTCTTCCTTGCCATGATAGGGAAGCTGTGAGTAGACAGCATGGGTTGGAGGAGTATGAAAAGTATTTAGTTTAGTTTAGTTTTGGGCATGAAAAGATACTGTCAACTTGGGTCACTCATTGAATGTTCCTATTCTCTCTAGAAAGGGTGAATTCACCCAGCGTTGAAATCAAGGGGAATGTAATTAACTGCTTAGTCATTTGTTTGCCTTCATCCCAGGAACCAGCTGTTTCCTGGATCGTACTTATTACAATTTTTATTTATAGTGTATCTTTGCAAGAAAAACATCCGGTGCAAGGGAGCCCAGCAGTTGGTGGGTAATAATGCATATTTTAAAGCTACACAGAAGACACTTTCTGTGATCTATCTTAGAAAAGCGGGGCTGCCAGACCCTCTCACCACTTTTTGAAGCTGTGGGAGAATTTTCCCTGAGACTTATGACTGTGGTAGAAAGGAAAGAAGGTTAGCCTTGAGGTCAGAGATCACAGATCTGAATCCTTTCCCTACCACACACGTCAACAGTGTGGCCTGAGGAAACTAGTTTGAATGTGGCCTAGTTAACACTTGCCTCACAAGGAGAGGAGGTGTGGCAGTCAGAAAAAAGATGAAGTAGGGTACTCAGCACTTTTTTTTTTCTCCTATGTCACTGGTATAAAATTTGCTGTTTTGAAAAATCAACTCACACAATTTAGGAATTAATTCAGTTCAAATTATTCTACATGTGTGGATTTTTAATTTATCTTGATTTTAAGCATTTTTAAGGAAGGTCCATATTAAACCTATTCCATTTTGTCTGCTAACTTATCTCAAAATGTTAATTAATAGCCTCGCTAGATACATTGTTTGTATCTTTAGGCATACAGATGAAAATGCAAAGTCACGCCTGTAGATGGCACCATTGCACCACATGGAATAAAATCACAATGACGTATGTGAGTTCTTTCCTAGAACGGTCAACCTGTTTAGTGTCAAACGCATGCTTAGGAAACCACAATACCAGTTTTTGGAATAGGAAAATGATGTGTAGGAAGATGATATTAATGTTTTTAAGAAAAACAGTGAAAAATCAAATACAACCTGTGGATTCTATAGTAATTGTGTTCGTTAAAAAAAAAAAAAGTATTTTAGAGGAGAAAAGAGATTGATAAAGGTCCAGATGGAAGGCTTTAACTTATATTTTTTGGAAACATTTAATTAAACTAAAGAGGACCACAAATAATTGAACTTACAGTAATCAGTGTCAGTTCTAGGCCACACAAAATAAAATTCTGTAGCTATCCTATTTTTTCTATTTCCTATACTTTATGTGAAAAGAACTTCTTATGAATATATTTTTCAAATTTTTCTTTTGATTAGTTTCCTTTCTGGATTATGTAAGTAGTTTACTTTTTTTTTTCAACAGATATGTGATTGAATTTATGTGTTGATAATCCTAGCCAGAGTACTAATATTTCATTTTTTACTTCTACTTTTGTGGCTTATGAATCATTAAGAGAAATTTCAACTGAAAGGGTGTTTGAGTAACTGAATTATTGGGGTATGCTATTGGAATAAGTTATGCAGTCTTATAGCAGAAATTAGTATCTGGGGGACACTGTTACCAACCACAATTGATGTATGACATAAGGAAATTATTTATTTTTTATCCTAAATAGCAGTTGTTGGAACAAGACTTGAAGACAAGGCACATATTGCTTTTTCCTGAGATCTGTAAATTTTTTATTTGTTCACTGTTGTGTCCTAGTATGTCCAGTGGGCCTGTATAGTCCAAATTCTGGGCCATATTCACTTTCAACAAATTACAGTGGGACAAATATTGCTTCAGATTTCATTGATATAAGTAGCAGCTACACTCAATCTTTCTATTTATTTTGAATAATGATATTTATATATTGATGTTGTTAATATTATCCTAATAATTTTACATAAATGTGATCATAGCTACAATTATATAATGAGAATTATTTATATATATACTTAAATATGACACATAGCATGAAACATGTATGTACAATTTAATGAGTTCATATGAAATAAACTTCATGTAAACATCATCAAATCAGATGTAGAATTTTGCTAGTATTGTAAAAATATCTTTTTCAAGAAACATGGGCCTCTTGCTAGATTACAAACCCCCTCCATTTTCCCAGCTGTAACTAATATTCTTGACTTTAATGAGAATCATTCCCTTGCACTTTAAAATAAATATATTTTCATCTATATATGCAAATAACAAAGTTTTGTCTGCTTTTGAACAGTATCATACTGTGTGTAATTTTCTGTGCGTGTTCTGACATCTGATGCTCAAAATTATGTTTGTAAGTTCCATCTATTTTAATATGTACAGCTGCAGTTTATCACTTTAATTGTGAATATTTTATGACTGTAACACAGTTTATTCATCTCTTCTGCTGATAGACATATGGGTGTTTCCACGTCAGTACTATTAAGAGCAATGCTGTCAAGAGCTGTCTTTGTATATATTAATATATGTCTTATGTATATACTGTTGGGGCTTCCCTGGTGGCTAAGCGGTAAAGTACTGAGCTAAGTCCCTTCAGTGTTGTTCGACTCTTTGCGACCCTATGGAAAGTAGTCCACCAGGCTTCTCTGTCCATGGATTCTCCAGGTAAGAATACTGGGGTAGATTGCTGTGCCCCCTTGCCGTGCCCTCCTCCAGGGATCTTCCTAACCTAGGGATTGACTCCACCTCTCTTAGATTTGGGCTTCCCTGGTGGTTCAGCTGGTAAAGAATCCGCCTCCAACGTGAGAGACCTGGGTTGGGAAGATCTGCTGGAGAAGGGAATGTCTACCCACTCCGGTATTCTGGCTTGGAGAATTCCAGTCCATGGGGTCGCAGAGAGTCAGACATGACTGAGCGACTTTCACTTCCGCTTCCGCTTCTTGTACATCTAATGCATTGGCGGGTGGGTTCTTTACCACTAGTGCCACCTAGGAAGCCAGTGGTAAGAATCCACCAACTAATGCAGGAAGCCTGAGTTCATCCCTGGGTATTGAAGATTCCCTGAAGGGGGAAATGGCAACCCACTCCAGTATTCTTGCCTGGGAAATCCTATGGACAGAGGAGCTTGGCGATTTATAGGCCACAGGGTGCAAAAGATTCAGACATGAGTTAGCCACTGAGCATGATATATACTGTCACATAAGCATATGTATCTCTGCAGTGTATTCAGAGGAGTGAAATTGCTGGATCATAAGTTTTTCACACTCTCAAATTTACCAGATAATTCCATGTGACATTTTAGTATGGTTGGTCTCGATTTCTCCTCTCACCCTATGCAATGAGACTTCTTGTTGTCCACATCCTCACTAACATTTGTATTGTCAGACTTTAAAAGTTTCGTTCAGTCAGTTTATAGTGGACTCTTGCTTGCTTTAATTTACATTTCCCTCATTACTAATGGCTTCTGGTTATTTGTATCCCCTCTCTGTGAAGTGCCCACTTTTCATCTAGGATGTCTTGTCATTTTCTTAATACTTGTAGGGGTTTTTATGGTTGTTATTGTTTGTTTTTCTAGTCCTTCTTTAATTATATTTAAAAAATCTCCCATACTGTGATTTTCATTTTCACTGTCTTAACGGTGAATTTTGATGCATAGGTATTCTTGATTTTTGTACAGTAGAATTTATCTGTCATTTACTTTATGATTAGTGCTTTGTGATTTAGAAATTAGTCCTTACCCTGGGGAAATAAAGGTATGCTCTCAAAAAATTTTTCTCAAAATATTATAGATATGTTTTTCACTAAAGGTGCTCCTTGACATGAAGTTTATACCCAGGGCCGTGTAAGTTCCATTTGTTTTACTTTTTGTTTCAATGGATTTTCACTTGGGCTCCAATTTTCTGCATAGTCTGTTTTTCTCCACTACCCTGTAGCGCCAAATATCTCATTTATCAGATATCCATAAATGAATGGCCTGTTTCTGAGCTTTATATCTTGTTTCCTTGATCCAAGTGTCTGTCCTCTTGTGAATACCATAGTGTGCTAATTAGTAGATCTTTATAAGAAGTCTGTATATGTCTTCTTGAGCCTTGTTCTTCTTTAAGTGTTTGGATACATGAAATTCCATATGTATTTTAAAATCAGCTTGTCAAATTCTACCAAATTTATGGGGATTTTGAGTGTACTTACATTGCATTCACATATTTCAACTTTAAAGTGATGAACATGATATATATCTTGGTTGATTAACTTTTTAGTATCTTTAATGTTTCTCAGTAAAATTTATAATTTTCTTGAATAATGTCATATATTTGTAGTGCAAGACACATATAATCCCCAAGCATCTAAATTGATATTAAGTGATGTTATTATAATATATTAAAATTTTATTTTCCTTACTGTTGCTGGTAAGTAGAAATGTATTTATTACCATGCCAGTTTTCTATCTAGCAACTGGTAGAACTCCTTAATTAATTCTACAAATGTACCTGTAAGTTCTTTTGCGTATAATGGTATTACCAGTGAAAGGGTCACTTTTCCCCTTCCTTTCCAATCCTTATGCATTTTATTTATTTTTCTTACCTTGCTGAATTGTCTAGAACTTCCTACAATGTTATATAATAAGTGGAAGTAATGATTCTTCTTGTCTTGATTCCAAACTCAAGATGCTAGGTATAGTTATTCATCCATGAATGTGAAATTTTCTGTAGATTTTGCATATCTAATGTCAAATAAAGTTCTCTTCTTTGCTTAGTTTGCTAAAAATTTTTGTAATGGATGAATGTTGAATTTTATCAAATGGATTTTTGAATGTATTATTATGACCATATGATTTCTTCTAGTCTATCAATATGATTAACTATATTACTTAATACTAACTAATCTCCATTCTTAGACTAAATCCAACTTAGACATTACATATGTATACTACTGAAATCAATTTGTTAATATGTTTATGAGATTTTTGCCTCTGTGGCTACTAGTGGGAACTGGTCTTAAGTTTTAAATATGCAAAAAATATTGGAATTAAANTCACTGGTATAAAATTTGCTGTTTTGAAAAATCAACTCACACAATTTAGGAATTAATTCAGTTCAAATTATTCTACATGTGTGGATTTTTAATTTATCTTGATTTTAAGCATTTTTAAGGAAGGTCCATATTAAACCTATTCCATTTTGTCTGCTAACTTATCTCAAAATGTTAATTAATAGCCTCGCTAGATACATTGTTTGTATCTTTAGGCATACAGATGAAAATGCAAAGTCACGCCTGTAGATGGCACCATTGCACCACATGGAATAAAATCACAATGACGTATGTGAGTTCTTTCCTAGAACGGTCAACCTGTTTAGTGTCAAACGCATGCTTAGGAAACCACAATACCAGTTTTTGGAATAGGAAAATGATGTGTAGGAAGATGATATTAATGTTTTTAAGAAAAACAGTGAAAAATCAAATACAACCTGTGGATTCTATAGTAATTGTGTTCGTTAAAAAAAAAAAAAGTATTTTAGAGGAGAAAAGAGATTGATAAAGGTCCAGATGGAAGGCTTTAACTTATATTTTTTGGAAACATTTAATTAAACTAAAGAGGACCACAAATAATTGAACTTACAGTAATCAGTGTCAGTTCTAGGCCACACAAAATAAAATTCTGTAGCTATCCTATTTTTTCTATTTCCTATACTTTATGTGAAAAGAACTTCTTATGAATATATTTTTCAAATTTTTCTTTTGATTAGTTTCCTTTCTGGATTATGTAAGTAGTTTACTTTTTTTTTTCAACAGATATGTGATTGAATTTATGTGTTGATAATCCTAGCCAGAGTACTAATATTTCATTTTTTACTTCTACTTTTGTGGCTTATGAATCATTAAGAGAAATTTCAACTGAAAGGGTGTTTGAGTAACTGAATTATTGGGGTATGCTATTGGAATAAGTTATGCAGTCTTATAGCAGAAATTAGTATCTGGGGGACACTGTTACCAACCACAATTGATGTATGACATAAGGAAATTATTTATTTTTTATCCTAAATAGCAGTTGTTGGAACAAGACTTGAAGACAAGGCACATATTGCTTTTTCCTGAGATCTGTAAATTTTTTATTTGTTCACTGTTGTGTCCTAGTATGTCCAGTGGGCCTGTATAGTCCAAATTCTGGGCCATATTCACTTTCAACAAATTACAGTGGGACAAATATTGCTTCAGATTTCATTGATATAAGTAGCAGCTACACTCAATCTTTCTATTTATTTTGAATAATGATATTTATATATTGATGTTGTTAATATTATCCTAATAATTTTACATAAATGTGATCATAGCTACAATTATATAATGAGAATTATTTATATATATACTTAAATATGACACATAGCATGAAACATGTATGTACAATTTAATGAGTTCATATGAAATAAACTTCATGTAAACATCATCAAATCAGATGTAGAATTTTGCTAGTATTGTAAAAATATCTTTTTCAAGAAACATGGGCCTCTTGCTAGATTACAAACCCCCTCCATTTTCCCAGCTGTAACTAATATTCTTGACTTTAATGAGAATCATTCCCTTGCACTTTAAAATAAATATATTTTCATCTATATATGCAAATAACAAAGTTTTGTCTGCTTTTGAACAGTATCATACTGTGTGTAATTTTCTGTGCGTGTTCTGACATCTGATGCTCAAAATTATGTTTGTAAGTTCCATCTATTTTAATATGTACAGCTGCAGTTTATCACTTTAATTGTGAATATTTTATGACTGTAACACAGTTTATTCATCTCTTCTGCTGATAGACATATGGGTGTTTCCACGTCAGTACTATTAAGAGCAATGCTGTCAAGAGCTGTCTTTGTATATATTAATATATGTCTTATGTATATACTGTTGGGGCTTCCCTGGTGGCTAAGCGGTAAAGTACTGAGCTAAGTCCCTTCAGTGTTGTTCGACTCTTTGCGACCCTATGGAAAGTAGTCCACCAGGCTTCTCTGTCCATGGATTCTCCAGGTAAGAATACTGGGGTAGATTGCTGTGCCCCCTTGCCGTGCCCTCCTCCAGGGATCTTCCTAACCTAGGGATTGACTCCACCTCTCTTAGATTTGGGCTTCCCTGGTGGTTCAGCTGGTAAAGAATCCGCCTCCAACGTGAGAGACCTGGGTTGGGAAGATCTGCTGGAGAAGGGAATGTCTACCCACTCCGGTATTCTGGCTTGGAGAATTCCAGTCCATGGGGTCGCAGAGAGTCAGACATGACTGAGCGACTTTCACTTCCGCTTCCGCTTCTTGTACATCTAATGCATTGGCGGGTGGGTTCTTTACCACTAGTGCCACCTAGGAAGCCAGTGGTAAGAATCCACCAACTAATGCAGGAAGCCTGAGTTCATCCCTGGGTATTGAAGATTCCCTGAAGGGGGAAATGGCAACCCACTCCAGTATTCTTGCCTGGGAAATCCTATGGACAGAGGAGCTTGGCGATTTATAGGCCACAGGGTGCAAAAGATTCAGACATGAGTTAGCCACTGAGCATGATATATACTGTCACATAAGCATATGTATCTCTGCAGTGTATTCAGAGGAGTGAAATTGCTGGATCATAAGTTTTTCACACTCTCAAATTTACCAGATAATTCCATGTGACATTTTAGTATGGTTGGTCTCGATTTCTCCTCTCACCCTATGCAATGAGACTTCTTGTTGTCCACATCCTCACTAACATTTGTATTGTCAGACTTTAAAAGTTTCGTTCAGTCAGTTTATAGTGGACTCTTGCTTGCTTTAATTTACATTTCCCTCATTACTAATGGCTTCTGGTTATTTGTATCCCCTCTCTGTGAAGTGCCCACTTTTCATCTAGGATGTCTTGTCATTTTCTTAATACTTGTAGGGGTTTTTATGGTTGTTATTGTTTGTTTTTCTAGTCCTTCTTTAATTATATTTAAAAAATCTCCCATACTGTGATTTTCATTTTCACTGTCTTAACGGTGAATTTTGATGCATAGGTATTCTTGATTTTTGTACAGTAGAATTTATCTGTCATTTACTTTATGATTAGTGCTTTGTGATTTAGAAATTAGTCCTTACCCTGGGGAAATAAAGGTATGCTCTCAAAAAATTTTTCTCAAAATATTATAGATATGTTTTTCACTAAAGGTGCTCCTTGACATGAAGTTTATACCCAGGGCCGTGTAAGTTCCATTTGTTTTACTTTTTGTTTCAATGGATTTTCACTTGGGCTCCAATTTTCTGCATAGTCTGTTTTTCTCCACTACCCTGTAGCGCCAAATATCTCATTTATCAGATATCCATAAATGAATGGCCTGTTTCTGAGCTTTATATCTTGTTTCCTTGATCCAAGTGTCTGTCCTCTTGTGAATACCATAGTGTGCTAATTAGTAGATCTTTATAAGAAGTCTGTATATGTCTTCTTGAGCCTTGTTCTTCTTTAAGTGTTTGGATACATGAAATTCCATATGTATTTTAAAATCAGCTTGTCAAATTCTACCAAATTTATGGGGATTTTGAGTGTACTTACATTGCATTCACATATTTCAACTTTAAAGTGATGAACATGATATATATCTTGGTTGATTAACTTTTTAGTATCTTTAATGTTTCTCAGTAAAATTTATAATTTTCTTGAATAATGTCATATATTTGTAGTGCAAGACACATATAATCCCCAAGCATCTAAATTGATATTAAGTGATGTTATTATAATATATTAAAATTTTATTTTCCTTACTGTTGCTGGTAAGTAGAAATGTATTTATTACCATGCCAGTTTTCTATCTAGCAACTGGTAGAACTCCTTAATTAATTCTACAAATGTACCTGTAAGTTCTTTTGCGTATAATGGTATTACCAGTGAAAGGGTCACTTTTCCCCTTCCTTTCCAATCCTTATGCATTTTATTTATTTTTCTTACCTTGCTGAATTGTCTAGAACTTCCTACAATGTTATATAATAAGTGGAAGTAATGATTCTTCTTGTCTTGATTCCAAACTCAAGATGCTAGGTATAGTTATTCATCCATGAATGTGAAATTTTCTGTAGATTTTGCATATCTAATGTCAAATAAAGTTCTCTTCTTTGCTTAGTTTGCTAAAAATTTTTGTAATGGATGAATGTTGAATTTTATCAAATGGATTTTTGAATGTATTATTATGACCATATGATTTCTTCTAGTCTATCAATATGATTAACTATATTACTTAATACTAACTAATCTCCATTCTTAGACTAAATCCAACTTAGACATTACATATGTATACTACTGAAATCAATTTGTTAATATGTTTATGAGATTTTTGCCTCTGTGGCTACTAGTGGGAACTGGTCTTAAGTTTTAAATATGCAAAAAATATTGGAATTAAAAATCAAAATATAATTTATCATATACTCTCATTAGGAAATATTTTTTCTTTAGTTGTCAAGTTCTCTATTTTTTCCTAGTAAACAAAAAGAGATTTTATGTGGATTTTTAATACTATCTTGTAATTCTAAAGTTTATATAACTTGCCTCCCTAGCAATATCCAAATAGTGTATTCAAGTGTGACATTTGATATTTTACTTCTCATCTCATCCACAACTTGTCTCTTTTCTATATGCATGATTTCAGAAGAAAGTGAAGCAAATTAAATTTCATCCTCCCCAACTCCTCCAAAAATAGAGTCAGTTGAAATTCATTGACATCTAAGTTTCACTCTCTGTCCATCTTTAATTGACAAGTGAATCAGGGATTCAGGTGCTATAAAATAGCTGAAGTTATGACCGATGCCTTGTGGTTGACTGTGACAGGAGTGACTTCTACTGTTAGTATGTCTGGAGACTATACACTCACTCTTCATTTGTGATTTGAGAAAGACATTTATGAAATCCCAGTCCGTGTTCTACCAATTCAGTTATACTCAGAAGTATGGACAGAGATCCAGTGGAAAATTAATTTTTTCCCAAGAAACTCTAAAAGTACAAAACCAATATAAGAAATTTTTCCTCATAAGAATGTTAAAAATGTATTGGAGACAAATGATACCTATATAAAATATTTTTAACATGGCATAAAGTAGTGTATGACCTCTTTCTAAAACAGATTGTATAATCAATATTTTAGTCAGAAAAGTGAAAAACTTGTTGTAAGTGATAGCCTTGAACTAGGGCTTGTTGGATTTGTTTGAGAAGAAGATACAAAAAGACAGTAGAAGTAGGGGTTATAGTATAAACAGTATTCTTCTCTCTCATTGTTAATTTTCCCAATCTTCAGAGAAAGTCTACCTAGTAACAAATATATTGAGTAATTGATATTATTCTAGCCATTACATATATAATCTTATTTATTCCTTGGCGCAGCCCTTTAAGATAGCATTTGACTATCTTGATAGCACTTGAACTGAGGAACAGAGATCTCTGGGAAACTTGCCAAAGGCCATGCAAGTGCTAAGGAATACCAGACAGTTGATCTCAGGCATTCACCTCAAATACTGATGATCTGAACTATCACAATATATTCCTGTTAAATGGTGATCACGTAAAAGAGAAAAAAATATTGTTAAGGGGAATGAAAATGATAATCACAAGTACCTCAAGCCCTTAATGTTCCCATACCCACTTTTATCAGAATTACCTGATTCTCACCCTAAGACTAGGTAGACCTCTTTCTTTATAGCAAGTTTTGGAAACTTCATGTGTAGATTCAGTCAGAGATCTTTTCCAGCTTCATATATGCTCCTATGTTTGTTAGGTTTTCTTAGAATTCCTAGCACTTACAAGCGTCATAGTCAGTTATGTAAACAATAAAAATTTACTTAATATTAGTTTCTGACATCTACCAAACCAATGTAGAGATTGGAGTTAGTATTTTAAGGAGATAATGGTAAAAAAATAAGAAAAATAAATAAAACAACAAACTATGTGTTAGTTGAAGCTGCACTTAACACACGTTATAAGTCACTGAGTTATGAAAAAGTGAGAGCTAAGGAAAGGTTTTCTATCACTCAACTCTTTTTCTGCATCTGGTCACAAACCTCATATGGTGTGCTGCAGTCTGCTAAACTGTCAGTACATGGAAATGACTATCATGCAGAGATGCCAAAGATCAGAGAGGGGCAGTCATCACAGCCTTTGGTCACATGTAAAACTCATTAAAAAATAAGTCCTTTTTATTTGATGCTTCACAAATATGTTTTGTGATAACCAATCCTAAATTAAGAAACACTTTTTAAAAAGAGTGTAAAAAAACAGATGATCCTCTTGGTAAAAGAATTGTTAAGTAATATCCTTAAATGTTAGAGGCAAAGCTGAGAATCAAACTCATTTCTCCTCATTTCTGATCTGTGATGTAATCTTTTTTGTATCGTTTTTTACTTTCTGCAAGTTGAGATGGATGGTTCATTTTGCTCCCTAATCTTTTATTTAATCTCTTAAAAATTATGACTTAAGCTGTACAAAGTGTCATAAATTGAGTAAAATCATTTTTAGTATAAAAAGAATGAGTGCTGAGTAGAATCTGGTGTCATAATCATCCTTCATCTATTATTATTATTTTGAACTTTGTCTCCACCCCCTTTATTGCTGTTTCATTTCTGTTGAATCAGTCCTATCAGTATCTCCAGAACTAATGTTTACAATCTTACATATACTATCTGACATTTATTCTCCTATTCTTAAGACCATTTTTCTAATGGCTGAACCACTTTGAAGTATCAATATGGTGGCTCTTCTGCAGTGTTCTAATTGAGACCATTCTTCAGAACTGTTGGAAACATGGGCTAGGACAGAGTGCATTAGCTGGGTAAAAAAGTAAGTGATCGTATGAGAGTTAATAAAATCAATGCAGTTAAAATCTTTAGAGAAAACGAATAAGACTGTATAAGTCTAATTCACTTTCTCAACGCCTAAAACAGTATAATATGTGATTATGTGCTATGTAAAAGGTTTTTGAAGAACATAAAACTCCATTTTGGCACCAATCCAATAAGACTGAAATAAATTGATACAGAGAAAGACATCAGGATCAAGTTATAGTTGAATTACATTGGCATAAAATTTTGAAGAAAAGAAATTAGGACAGTTAGTTGAAGGAAGTAGGAGAGAGACTGAGGAAAGGAAGTTCAGAATGCATTTAAAGAACAGACTATGTTTTAATTATTTTCATAAGACTCAGTACTCACTACTCACTCAGCACTCACTATAGTCCAAATTTGTAACATGGGGAAGTGAAATGTGTTAGGCAGACTAAGGTTCTAATAGTAGCTGAGATAATGGTTTATGTTGATGGATAAATTACTCTAAGCTTTCTACGTTTTAAATCTTTTTATTTGTGAAAAGGAAAGTCATATTTACTTTACAGTGTGCTGTGACAATTAAATATAATAATATATTTTAAAATTTCTATCTTGGTGTTAGGCATATAGTACAGCTCCAGTAAATTTTCATTTCCTTTCTTCTCACTTTGTATTTTATAGGGATTACTTATCCAGCTGTGATAGATCAAGTCTGATATACATATATCGCAAGACAACTTTTTAAAAATTCTTTTGCAAGATTAAATTCTTGGTATCTTAGAATAAAACTCTAATAGTTATTGTAAAATCTAGTATCTACTTGGTACTTTCTATGTATATTAGCTAGTCCACATGATATATCACATTTAATCCTCACAGCAGTTTTATGCTATTAATATCATTTTCCTTTCATTGATTTTTTCATTACCTAAAGATAGTAGGTGATAGTGAAGTGAAAGATAGTAGGTGATAAGGCAAGATTAAAAACCAAGTTTTTCTGATTCTCAAGCCTATGACCTTAACCACTAAGTTATACCGTTCAGTTGGTACTCATCAAGGTGTTAACATTTTCAAATTATAGATTTCAGATGTATATTCTTGAAATGGGGGTGGAGAATGAATAGTAATAGAATGTGATATGACTGTGATTGACTTTACTGTACTGAACTTTTTGAACTTGCCTGCTGCTGCTGCTAAGTTGCTTCAGTCACGTCCGACTCTGTGCGACCCCATAGGCAGCAGCGCACCAGGCTCCCCCATCCCTGGGCTTCTCCAGGCAAGAACACTGGAGTGGGTTGCCATTTCCTTCTCCAATGCATGAACTTGCCTAAGCAGCAATATCTCTCAGTATTGCTTTCTGCAATGTAAATGGGATAAATATGCTTATCCCAAATGTTATTTTCAGGATTAAATAAAGTTATATACTTGTGCATGGTGTCAAGGTATATGTGTATGTATAGTGTAGCTGCTGCTGCTAAGTCGCTTCAGTCATAACACTATTCCTGGCAGAGTAAGAAAAAGCACTAGCAGTTTTTATAGACTGAAAATATTTGAATCATAATACCTCATAATGACATATAAAAAAAGGAACGACTTGGTTACAATTCCAGGAATAGCAGCAAAGCTGGAACTAAAGATTATAAACTTGGAAAAATATAAAAACAGGCTTAGGAAAATAATGAAAGGAAAGCCGAGAGGCTGGTGGGGATTTGACCCTTAAAGGAAGATAATTGTGCTGGGTGACATTTATACTTAAGAGGCTTTCTGTCAGAGGATACTCCCAGCTCACATGACACCAGATGGCTAGAACTCAAGCCAAAGCCAAGACTGAAGACTCATATATTTATGTTTGAAAGTACAAGAGAGGTCTGAAAGTGAGAGGGCAAGCCAGTAAGAGAGGAAACCACAGAGGAAAGAAACCTCAAATCTACATGTGGAATCTCCTTAAATGTTTGACTAATCCCTGAACTGTACTTGATGAGGGTTACTCCAGATATCCTAGCACAACACACAGCTGGGAAGCTAGAACTGAGTGAGGCTTAGCTGTTGTATATGGTATGGGAGACAGTGCTTGGAGTCAGTCCTGAGACGTTAACTGCTGCTGCTGCTGCTGCTAAATCGCTTCAGTCATGTCCGACTCTGTGCGACCCCATAGACGGCAGCCCACCAGACTCCCCCCATCCCTGGGATTCTCCAGGCAAGAACACTGGAGTGGGTTGCCATTTCCTTCTCCAATGCGTGAAAATGAAGTCGCTCAGTCGTGTCTGACTCTTCGTGACCTCATGGACTGCAGCCTACCAGGCTCCTCCGTCCATGGGATTTTCCAGGCAAGAGTATTGCAGTGGGGTGCCATCGCCTTCTCCAAAGTTAAGTGCTAGCCATAACTAAAAATGTTCTTGAGAGGAAAACAATATAATCTAAGTTTATAATATATCCACAAATTTTAGTTTTAAAAATGACATATAGGGCAAGAAAAATGAGAAATTGTACTTAGAGTCAAAACAAAAGACAGGTTGTATTAAAGAACTCATAAACTTGAGATGTACGCATGTTACAGTTAGCGGATAAGACCTTGAAGTAGCCACATTAAATATGCCCAAGGACCTAAAGGAAAATATGTTTCTATTGAGAGAACAGATATGAAATAATATCTTCCTAGCTATCTACGTATCAAGAACACAAAATGGAAACTGTAGAATTCAAAATAAAATATCTAAAATTAAGCATTTTCTAGGATGATTTTAACCCTATTGGAGAGAGATTGGAAGGAGTAAGTAAATTTGAATTTAAATCAATAGCAATTATCTTTACCTAAGGAAAGAGAATGATTAAAGAAAAAAAAACAAACAAACAAAAAACCAAAACTCAGAAAACGTGTGGGACACAGTTTGCCAAACATATAATTGGAAATGCAGAACAGAAAAAAAATATGGAGCAAAACATTTATTTGAATAAATAACATATAGGGATTTCTGAATTTGGTGAAATCAAATAAATTCAAGAATAAATTAGATCAGCACTCTCAAAGCATGATATAAAGAATATTTAATGACCTAAAGGCATCAGAGCAAACTGTTCAAAAACTCAACAGGAATAAACAATTTTGAAAGGAACTAGATAACAAGAATTTTTTTCGGAAACAGTGTAAGAAAAAGACAATGACATTATATTTTTAAAGTATTTTAAAAAATCTTACCTGCTAAGAAGAATTCTATAACCTTTCCTCGAGAATCCCAGGAACAGGGGAGCCTGGTGGGTTGCCGTCTATGGGGTCGCACAGAGTCGGACATGACTGAAGTGACTTAGCAGCAGCAGCAGCAACCAGTAAAATATATCTAAATAACTGGAGAAAAATACCATGTCTATAGATGTTAACAATGTCATTAAGATGGCAATGCTCTGCCAAATTAATGTCAGGATTCTGTGAAATACAAATCAAAATTTCAACAGTCTTTTTTATGAAAAAGACAAATTTATTTAAAAATCTATATGAACACATAAAGGACATAGAGTAACCAAAAATATTGAAAACAATGCTTATGATTGCAAGGTTTCACTATCTTACATCAATATTTAACTTAAAGCTATAGTATACAATATATATGGAATTGGCATTAAATTAGATGAGCAGATCACTGAAACAAAAGAGTAAGGTCAATTAATGTTCAACAAAGTTGCTGAAGCAATCCAATTGGTAAGTAAAAGTGCTGTCAGCAAATGGTTTTAAAAAAGTTCAGTTGAGTATGTATTCTTGTGTGCATGTATGTATTTATCAGACCATCCATAACAACCAGTTCATGGATGGATCATAGAAAGTGAAGTCGCTCCATCGTGTCCGACTCTTTGCGATCCCATGGACTGTAGTCTACCAGGCTTCTCTGTCCATGGGATTTTTTAGGCAAGAGTACTGGAGTGGGTTGCCATTTCCTTCTCCAACTTAAATATAAACAAAATTTTAAAACTTTTAAATGAATACTAATTTATATCTTCTTGACTTAGGGCACAGAAAACAATAGCTGTAGCTCTTTAAAGTGAGATTAAAATTTGCTATTTGCTAAAAATGCCACTGAACTTTTTAAGTTGCATCTAAAGTTAATGTATATTTATTTAAAAAAACACATAAAATGGGTACAAAGTCACACACTGGGATAAATATGTATAAAAATTATATTGGACAAAAGTCTTTTATCTAGACTATAAAAGGAAGATCTGTGAATTAAAAAGAAGACAATCCAACAGAGTGGCTAAGAATTTGAATAGACACTTATGCCACAAAGGAAGATATATGAATGGTCAATTAGCTCAAAATTATTAGTCATCAGTTCAGTTCAGTTCAGTCGCTCAGTTGTGTCTGACTCTTTGCGACCCCATGAATCACAGCACACCAGGCCTGTCCATCACCAACTCCCGGAGTTCACTCAGACTCATGTCCATCAAGTCAGTGATGCCATCCAGCCATCTTATCCTCTGTCGTCCCTTCTCCTCCTGCCCCCAATCCCTCCCAGCATCAGAGTCTTTTCCAATGAGTCAATTCTTCACATGAGGTGGCCAAAGTACTGGAGTTTCAGCTTTAGCATCATTCCCTCCAAAGAAATCTCAGGGCTGTCCTCCTTCAGAATGGACTGGTTGGATCTCTTTGCAGTCGAAGGGACTCTCAAGAGTCTTCTCCAACACCACAGTTCAAAAGCATCAATTCTTTGGCACTCAGCTTTCTTCACAGTCCAACTCTCACATGCATACAAGACCACTGGAAAAACCATACCCTTGACTAGATGGACCTTTGTTGGCAAAGTAATATCTCCGCTTTTCAATATGCTATCTAGGTTGGTCATAACTTTTCTTCCAAGGAGTAAGCGTCTTTTAATTTCTTGGCTGCAGTCACCATTTGCAGTGATTTTGGAGCGCCCCCCCCAAAAGTCTGACACTGTTTCCGTTGTTTCNATTTGAATCAGTTCTAATGAGATGGATGAAACTGGAGCCTATTATACAGAGTGAAGTAAGCCAGAAAGAAAAACACCAATACAGTATACTGACACATATATATGGAATTTAGAAAGATAGTAATGATGACCCTGTATGTGAGACAGCAAAAGAGACACAGACATATAGAACGGACTTTTGGCCTCTGAGGGAAAGGGAGAGGGTGGGATGATTTGGGAGAATGGCACTGAAGCATGTATACTATCATGTAAGAAATGAGGCGCCAGTCTATGTTTGATGCAGGATGCAGGATGCTTGGGGCTGGTGCACGGGGATGATCCAGAGAGACGTCGTGGGGTGGGAGGTAGGTGGGAGGGGGATTCAGGATTGGGAGCTCGTATACACCTGTGGTGGATTAATGTTGATGTATGGCAAAACCAATACAGTATTGTAAAGTAGAATAAAGTAAAAATTAAAAAAAATAAAATAAAAAAATAAATTAAAAAAAATAAGTAGATGGACAGATACATTCATAGTACTTGGGTAGACACACACATACACACAATGTCTAGCTCTGTTGAATATATAGAAGCAATATCACATCAATATCAATTACCATATCTATTGCCCATTCTCCAGTCAAGGTAACCATAGTTCCTTGGGGAAATGGAGGATTCCAGAGTCTGGACAGTGAAAGTAAGGATAAGCCTAGAATATCTTATGTTAGAAAGTTGTTGTTGTTTAGTCACTAAGTCATGTCTGACTGTTTTGTGACTCCATGGAGTGTAATCCAACAGGCTCCTCTGTCCATGGGTTTTCCCAGGCAGCACTTTCCCTGTGTTAGAAGGTGTGTAAAGAATTTCTCAAATGATAATAGGAACATATTAACAGCAGCCAGGATCCAGATTGAAGAGGCTCCAAATGGACAAATCTAACATAATTTGAATATTAGAAACAAATATGAACAGTAAAAGATAAAATTTGTTTAATAAAATGAGAATCCGTGAATCCAAACTGATATAAATGCATAAATGAATGGATAAAAAGGTAAGAAGGAATGACTCTTTCTTGAAGTAGAATATTGTTGTGTACTCACTAAGTCGTATCTGACTCTTTTGTGACCCCATGAACTGTAAGGCTCCTCTGTCAATGGGATTTCTTAGACAAACATACTGGAGTGGGTAGCCATTTCTATCTCCATGGGATCTTCCCAGCCCAGTGATCAAACTCACATCTCCTGCATTGGCAGGCAGATTCCTTACTACTGAGCAACCAGGAAAGCCCTGCGACAGAATATCAACAAACAAATGCTGACTAAATGAAGAGATTAGAAAATCACTATTTTGTAGCTATCAGAGTAATAATTAAGTCAAGAATTATTAGTTTTTGCTAAAAGGAGTACATAAGGTTTTGATGAGAAGCATCATATTGACATGGTGTCAGACTTCTAACTACATAATAAACAAATGTGAGTTTTACTGGATAAATACAAAGTAAAACACTTCAATCCAATCATCAAAGTTATTATTATCCACACTGGAATAAAGTGACATCATGTGCCTCCTGATGTATCAAAGTGAAAGAGAGTATTAGTCACTCAGTCATGTCCTACTCTTTGCGACCCCATGGACTGTATCCTGCCAAGCTCCTGTGTCCATAGAATTTTCCAGGCAAGAATACAGCAGTGGGTAGCCATTTTTTTTCCTAGGGGATCTTCCCAACCCAGGGATCAAACCCAGGTCTCCTGCATTGCAGGAGGATTTACCATCTGAGCCACCTAGGAAGCCCAAGAGGTGCACATATGACTTCTCCAACATTCTTGCCATAAGGACATTTCTCTAACCATGATTAAATAACAGTTAAATTCAACTTTAGGGGGATTCTAGAAACACTGCCTTCCAGATCAAAGTGGACTAAAGAGATATGGCAGCTAAATACAAGCTTCTGGATTCCATTCTGGACTGAGGACAAAGGCAAGATATGAAAAAGTCATTGGGACAGAATTATATATTAATGTTAAGTTTCCTGGTTTTGAGCATCATTGTGCAGTTAAATTAGAAAATTATCTTGTTTTTAGGAAATATGTACTAAAGTGTGTGTATGTGGGAGACAGAATGAGAATCAAAAATCAGATGGAGCTAAATGTAAATAATCACTGTATCTTGTTTATAAAGTATACTAGAATGTTTGTATGTTTTTCTATACATTTGAAATAGTATTGAATGAAATAGTTAAAAAAAAAAACACACACAACTAAATTTCTTCATTACCATTTACATCCCATTGGTTCTGTTTCTTCCTGAGTATTAGTCCCAACAATTTGAATATATATATAATATATAGTGTGTGTATATATATATATACACACTTGTATACTGGCCTTTTAAGAAAAATAAAGAATTATGTTAAGGAGGAAATTAGCTAAAATCTATTATAGCAGAGGAAATGAGACTTTGATCATATAAAGGTTTTAGATCTAAAATTTGTCCAGCACAGCATTTACTAATGCTTTAACCTACTATAGTTATACTGCTTTGTAGTTTAAAGATTAAAACAAAGGCATTTGAAGTGATAGCAGGGAAGTGGTGGTGGGAAAGCCAGATGGAAGAAAATGCTAATTGCTAAAAGTACTTAAATATTGAATGTTAATATATTCTCATTTAAAAAGTTTTGATCAAGTAAATACTCCTTTAATGGTATATAGGAGTACTCTTTTAATGTTATAATTTGAAAATATTGAATGATGATATTGTTATATGGGAAGTTGATATTATTACTGATAGGGATATAAAAAATTGATGTTATTAATACATTTTTATTGCTACATCAACATCCAAGAAGTTATTTCTCCAAGAATCATTACTTTTTATACAGTTTAGCTCTATTCCTTTTCACTTAAATTTTTTAGTTTTCATTCCCTACTGGTTTACATTAAATTTATAAGCATTTTATTCATTTGTAGTATAGCACATTTTCTTGCGCTATTTCTGAAACAGAGGCTTGCATTTTGATATGGTGCCATTGCAGATTTATTTCTGGCCATACATGCAAAAAATATTCTCCCCAGTTATATACCTTTATATTGCTGTTAATTAATTTCTTATTCTGAATGATTCACAAGTTATTTCTTTTTGATATAACAAATGTATTTATAAAAGTATGGTGCTCTTAATAATTAATTACAACACTTTAGTTTAATCTTATGGTAAATTTTATTGTGTTTTTAAATATCAGTCAATATATTTGTGGCTTATGTTATATTATAAAAGACTCTAGTGTTCAATATTTGCCACCATATTTCTATTCACACTCTAGACTCTTTAGGGACTGTGACAAAATATTTATATTGCAACTATTTTATTTACCTCTTAAAATATTTTTATTAATCTCAAATAAAAAAGAAAGCTACTTCCTTAACAGTTGGATTGTTTGGTTTCCTGGAATAATTTCACACATATTTTGCAAACTTGGATAATTTGGCAGTTTTAAATAATCAAAGACTTGTTAATAGTTACATCAGAAATTGGAGCTATTGTATATGATAATTTGACATTTGAAGTAAAATATATGTATTTCTCTTGCTCCTGAGGCAAATTTAAGATTTCCTTGTTTGTATCTGTCATGAATTTCTAAGAAGTAACATGACTGGATAAAATTACCATTTGTTTGAAACTCGTCTTAAAAGAAGGTATTTGTCAAAATCCCATTCTACAGAAAAGCAAAATTAACCCAAAATGTCTTGATCTGATTGCCTTTCATGTGGGAAACTCAATTATGGTTCTGTTCTTGGGAATCAGGAAAGTTATTCCCTGAATGACAATACAGGTCAAGATCACCTTTCTGCTTGTTAAAGAAGATGCTCATCCAGAGACCTTTAACTTAATGACCCAGCTTCTTCTGCATAAGTTACGGTCTGGGACCTCGGTGGGAACTTTTGAAGCTTCATTAGCCTTTTAGACCACAGGGGAAACATTAAATTAGCAAAAAAGGAAAAGAAAGAAACAAAATCTCCAGTCAATGATCCCGAAGAGACCCTAGCTAACAAAGTGTGTTGACTTCCTTGCTTTACTTAGCTGTGGAACACTGCATTGAGTTGTGTCTTGTTAAATTTGTGTAATTTCTTCTGCCATTTAACTTTTGCACCTGTCTGAATCAGTTAAACAGTGTTTCATATTAATAACTTATGTATAGTTAGAGGATTATTATGCCATCCTCATCACACCCTAAAGTAGATTCACCTTCGCTGCAAAGTGGAGGCTGGCTCTAACCAGATGAGCAGGCAGTCAGGGATTATGAGTCAGACTCTCAAGAGAGAAATGAGAGACAAAGCTACGAATTTGAATGTCACAATGAGAGGTGAGAAAACAACATGGATGAGGTCACCCAGGGAGAGTGTGTAGAATCAGAAATCCAGAAAGCCAAAGATATGACCTTTGAATCACCAAAGCAGAGCAGAGGGGATGTAGGAGATGAACCTGGAGAGAATAGAGTGCTGAAACTAAGAGAGTACACATGTAACCTCAGATCTGCAGATGACACCACCCTTATGGCAGAAAGTGAAGAAGGGCTAAAGAGCCTCTTGATGAAAGTGAAAGAGGAGAGTGAAAAAGTTGGCTTAAAGCTCAACATTCAGAAAACGAAGATCATGGCATCCGGTCCCATCACTTCATGGGAAATAGATGGAGAAACCGTGGAAACAGTGTCAGACTTTATATTTTTGAGCTACAAAATCACTGTAGATGATGACTGCAGCCATGAAATTAGAAGACGCTTAGTCCTTGGAAGAAAATTTATGACCAACCTAGATAGTATAGTCAAAAGCAGAGACATCACTTTGCCGACTAAGGTCCGTCTAGTCAAGGCTATGGTTTTTCCTGTGGTCATGTATGGATGTGAGAGTTGGGCTGTGAAGAAGGCTGAGCGCCAAAGAATTGATGCTTTTGAAGTGTGGTGTTGGAGAAGACTCTTGAGAGTCCCTTGGACTACAAGGAGATCCAACCAGTCCATTCTGAAGGAGATCAACCCTGGGATTTCTTTGGAAGGAATGATGCTGAAGCTGAAACTCCAGTACTTTGGCCACCTCATGCGAAGAGCTGACTCACTGGAAAAGACTCTGATGCTGGGAGGGATTGGGGGCAGGAGGAGAAGGGGACGACCGAGGATGAGATGGCTGGATGGCATCACGGACTCGATGGATGTGAGACTGAGTGAACTCCGAGAGATGGTAATGAACAGGGAGGCCTGGCGTGCTGCAATTCATGGGTTCACAAAGAGTCGGACACGACTGAGCGACTGAACTGAACTAACTGAACACATGTATCAGTGAAGTGACAAACACAGCAGAGAGACCAATCATCAGATATACTTAGGAATGTTCTTTTGACAATTAGAAGATTCAGTGGATATTGTAAATAAAAAATATTTTGGTGCTAATCTGTGGATTAAACTGAACAGACATGAGCTGAAGGATAAACAGGAACTTGGAATTTTAAAAAAGATTTTTAAAAACAATTTTAGGTTCACAGCAAAATTAAGAGGACTGTGTAGAGACTTCCCTTCTGTCCCTTTTCACTTGCAGAGCTTCCCTCATTAGCAGTGGTACGGTTATGGCCGGTGAACCTACATTGATGCATCATAGTCACGCTAAGCCCATAGGTCACCACAGGGGTTCACAGTTGGTAGTGTGCATTTTATGTGTTTGAAATCTGTACAGTGACAAGAATCCTTCTGCACAGCTTCATTCAGAGTAGTTTCACTGCCCTAAGAGTCCTCTGTGCTCCACCCATTCATTCCAACCCTGGCCATACCTTCTGGCAACCACTGATCTTTTTACTGTCCATTTTACTTTTTCCAGATTGTCACATAGTTGGCATCACAAAATACACAACCTTTTCAGATTGGTTTCTTAGTAATATGCATTTATGTTTCCTTCATGTGTCTCCGTGGCTAGAGCGCTCATTTCCTTTTAGCAGCGAGTATATTGGCTTGTATGCACCACAGTTTATCAGTACATCTACTGAAGGACATCTTGGTAGCTTCCAGGTTCTGGGAATTATGAATAAAGCTGCTATAAACATCCTTGTGCAGATTTTGTGTGGACGTTAATTTTCAGTTTTTAAGGGAAAGTTCCGAGGGTTGTTAATTGCTAGATCAAATGGCAAGTGTATGTTTAATTTTGTAAGAAAAGCCAAACTGTCTTTTATAGAGGCTGAACTATTTTGCATTCCTACAAGCAATATCTGAGAGTTCTTCTGGCTCCCCATCCGCACAGCATTGGGCATTGTCATTGCTCCTGACTTTGGCCATTTTAATAGGCGTGTGAAAAGTGTTAGTCACTCAGTCATATCTGACTCTTTGTGACCCCATGGACTATAGCCTGCCAGTCTCCTCTGTCCATGGAATTCTCCGGACAAGAATACTGGAGTGGGTAGCCGTTCCTTTCTCCAGGGGATATTTCCGACCAAGGGATTAAACTTAGGTCTCCTGCATTGCAGGCAGATTCTTTACCATCTGAGCCAATAGATAACAATTTAACAAATAGTTGTCCTTATAGTCTGGTGGACTTTTATTTCAAGAATTGTGCTGTGAAAGAAAAGTAAGAAATGGGAAAGTAAATAAGGTTAGATTCAGCTAATATACAATGGGATGCCTTCTTTGTTGTCAACATTTTGAAATTTTAACTTTCAAAATCTGGCAATTAATAACAATGGGAAAATGTGATAGATAGCTACTGCCCAAGCTTTTGTAATGCCCCCTACCATCCCAGCTGTTCTGGACACTGCACAGAAACTTAGTCAATATCTCAGGGCCCAGGAACTAAAAGGAACTCTTAGTTCAATAGGAACCACAAGCCCTGATTCAAACTTTTGTATAATTGATGCTATTTGTGTGTGTGTTCTCAGTCATGTCTGACTCTTTGCAACCCTAGGGACTGTAGCCTGCTCCTCTGTCCATGGGATTTTATGGGATTTTCCAGGCACAAATACTGAAGTGGGTTGCCATTTCGTCCTCCAGTGGATCATCCTGACACAGGGTTTGGACCTGTGTCTCCTATGTCTCCTATATTGGCAGGCAGATTCTTTACCCCTAAGCCACCTGGGAAGCCCCCATATTGATTATTAAATAATTTTTATAACATACCAGGAGAGTGACATTAGGTCAAAGGAGCTTGTTTTTTTGTGTGTTGTTGTTTGTTTGCTTTATTTTTAAGAAAAGAGAAACTAATGCTTATTTACAGATCAGGAAGGTTTGCATGGTGATATAATTGATAAAATTAGAGGTAGAGTGGGAAAGGAATCCAGGATGCACAGAAGTAGATGCAGTCTTTGGGTGAGGAAAGAAAGTGAAAATGAAGTCGTTCATTCGTGTCCAACTCTTTGCGACCCCATGGACTGTAACCTACCAGACTCCTCCATCTGTGGGATTCTCTAGGCAAGAATACTGGAGTGGGTTCCCATTTCCTTCTCCAGGGGATCTTCCCGACCCAGGGATTGAACCTGGGTCTCCCGCCTTGCAGGCAGATGCTTTAACCTCTGAGCTACCAGGGAAGCCCTATGGGTGAGAAGGAGACAGTCATTCCTCTGGGATGGAGGAAAAAACATAGTGAATATGGACATTTTTTTACTTTGGAAGATGAAAAGATGAAGAATTTCCTAGTCAGGGAAACTTTATTTTCTGTGTAGATTGAGAGACAGTGTCATCACTATCAGTGGTAGTGAGTCAAGAAGCTTGAGGAGGTTGGCAGTCATTTTCTGTCAGGCTGTTTCCCCAGGCCTCCTAGCATTGATTAGGTGTGGAGCTCAGGACACAATTCTGGTGTGTGTTTCATTCTCTTAATTTTTGAAAATGTGTCTCAATAGCAGTCATGCTAACAGCAAGGAATATTACATCTCCCCATGTTTCCATGCCCCTACATACATATATACTCATAATAAGGTCTTTGTTAGTGATAATATTTACAAAAATGTGATTATATACTTACTACCTACATTCAACTATTTTTCTCACTCTTCACCATGTTGTAGTTTTTCAATAGCTGATGTGTAAATAATCTGCTAATTATTTTTAGTAATTGCATAGTATTTGATAATACTTGCAAAGTATTTAATTATATTTTGGCTTGAACCAAATTGATTCAATCAATATCCTCTAAATAAACACTTCTGAAGGTTTCTGTTTTTTGTTTTTTGTCCCACAATGTGGTGAATAACAGCATCAGTTCAGTTCAGTTCAGTTATGCCCAACTCTTCCCTGTCCATCACCAATTCCCGGGGCTTACTCAAACTCATGTCCATGAAGTCAGTGATGCCATCCAATCATCTCATCCTCTGTTATCCCCTTCTCCTCCCACCTTCAATTTTTCCCAGCATCAGGGTCTTTTCTAATTAGTCAATCTTCGCATCAGGTGGACAAAGTACTGGAGCTTCAGCTTTAGCATCAGTCCTTTCAATGAATATTCAGGACTGATTTCCTTTAGGATTGATTGGTTTGATCTCCTTGCAGTCCAAGGGATTATCAAGAATCTTCTCCAACACAACAGTTCAAAAGCATAAATTCTTCTTCAGTGTTCAGCTTTCTTTATGATCCAACTCTCACATCCATACATGACTATTGGAAAACCATAGCTTTGACTAGACAGACCTTTGTTGGCAAAGTAACGCCTATGCTGTCTAGCTTGGTCATAGCTTTTCTTCCAAGGAGCAAGTGTTTTTCAATTTCATGGCTGCAGTCACCATATGCAGTGATTTTGGAGCCCAAGAAAATAAAGTCTTTCACTGTTTTCATTGTTTCCCCATCTATTTGCCATGAAGAGATGGTACCGGATGCCATGATCTTGGTTTTTTGCGTGTTGAGTTTTAAGCCAGCTTTTGCACTCTCTTCTTTCACTTTCATCAAGAGGCTCTTCAGTTCCTTTTCGATTTCTGCCATAAGGGTAGTGTCATTTGCATATCTGAGGTTATTGCTCTTTCTCCCAGCAATCTTGATTCCTGCTTGTGCTGCATCCAACCCGGAATTTTGCATGATGTACTCTGCATAGAAATTAAATAAGCAGGGTGACATTATAGAGCCTTGACATACTCCTTTCATAATTTCACAATTTGGAATCAGTCCTTTTTTCCAAGTCCAATTCTAACTGTTGCTTCTTGACCTGCATAGAGATTTCTTAAGAGGCAGGTTTTCTGGTATTCCCATCTCTTTAAGAATTTTCCCCAGTTTGTTGTGATCCACATAGTCAAAGGCTTTTCCATAATCAATAAAGCATAAGTAGATGTTTTCTCTGGAACTGTTTTGCTTTTTCTATGTTCCAACGGATGTTGACAGTTTGATCTCTGGTTCCTCTGCCTTTTCTAAATCCAGCTTGAATATCTGAAAGTTCTGGGTTCATGTACAGTTGGAGAATTCTCACTTGGAGAATTGAGAAGTTTGAATGGTCCACAGAGAACTTCTATAGGGATTGCTCAGGTTTTTATATTTACATTTATAGTGGTTTAAGTTTTTTTATTGTAATACATTATTTTCCAAAGGGTTCTGGCAATTTTCACCACCACTGACAATCTGTTTCCCATTTCTTTGTGTTTACGTCAGCCTTGAACGTTATTACTGGGCTCTTTTGTGGGGGTGGGTAGAATGTGAGGATGCTACTACCTTTTCATTTACATGTGATTGAAATTTGATAAAAATTTATTAAATATTAACAAGCAAATTTTTTTTCAGGTCTCCTGACTCTAAAGAAAATGAGTTGGTTTAAATAATCCCTTCATCATTCTTCCGGTGCTTCAGGAAGATAGTTCAGTTTTTCTGTTTAGAAACTACTGCATACACATTAGCCTACTGAACTGGTCTGGACTGAAATTAGAATTTCAGAAATGTTTGAATGCATAATTATTTCACCCCATAGTTTTGGAATCTGTACCCAAACTGTCTATGCTTTGTTTTCCTGGACACTTAAAATTTATGCCAGTTTGTTAAGATGTGCTTATGAGAGAGTGAGAGAGTTATGTCATCAAAAGGAGAGGCTGTGAGATGGTATATATTTTATGTCATCAGGGAAAGTCTCAGAATTTGCTGAAAGTTCACACACAATTCAATGACAGTTAATAAAATTTAATTTAGAGATGATGGTAATCAAGGCCTTCTACCATGGTCTGGAATTTGTTTTTTATAATTTCTCTTCTTCTAGATTCTTCTTTCCTTATGTGCTAGCAATAGTGAATTATTCATAATTCCTGAGATCTGCCATCACTTACATTTTTTTTATAATAAGTCAAACCATTTTATTGAATTAGAACTCAATTCCCACATTTCTGCCTGAGAATATCATATTCAACTGACAGGATTCAGCTCAAAGGCAATTCTTTCCTGAAGAGTTTCCCAACTTAAAAAAAAATGTCCCACTTTTGTCAATTAAATACTATATTTTATTTTCTCACTATAGTTGCACATTGCTGTCTCCTTTGCTAGATTTTAAGTGTTTTGAGATTAGAGACTTTGTTTAACTCTTCTTTTTTTTAGCAACTATTTTTATTATTTGACATTTTGCTCAATGCATCACACATAGGAGATATGCAATAAGATTGCATGAAAGAGTGTGAAACTGATGGAATAGGCTAGCTAAACCAGATTAGGGAAAGTGCCACTGTCAAAGTCCACTGTGTGTTATAAACCCTGGGAACACTGTAATAAGGGCTTCAGGATATAGTGAAGCTTGCACTGGGTCAGAACAGCCTTTCACTAAACACTCTGAGAATAAAGCAGACTAACAGATTATACAAACAGAATGTGGGACTACAAGCAAAATTGCCCTTGATTGTTCTTCTCTTTTGAGATTAATGACATTTGACCATATAATTTCATACTTACAGTATATTATATAGTCAAACCATCCCATACACTTCCATTGGAGGAAATGTATCTAATTGTGATAACGTCTAATGCTAGTCACATAATGATTTATATATTCTTATGTTTATGGTTTTAGAAAGCATATTTCGATGCTTTTAAGTATTGACCAATATTCAAGTATCCATTTTAAATATTTGGAATATGTTTGTGAATTAAGAGTAACTATTCTATTGGTTAGAAAAATTTCTGCTGGTAATAGCCTATGTGAGTTCAGAGAAATCTACTTCATTTTTAATTCTCTGGTAGCATACTCTCTTTTATAAGTTCTTTCATCCTATAAGTGTAGATAAATCCCTAAGAACCAGAAAAATGTGATCATAATATTTTGAACTGATTAGTATCTACTGCTTCTTGAACTGTAAAATATATATATATTATTTTTAAAGAAATGTGAAAGCTACTCTCTGCAGATGCTAATCCATATAGAACAATCCATAGATGAATTCAGAAGGAGCCTGGAGGGAAGAGCTTTCTCACACAGACAGATGAATTAGGATACTTAGCTGACAGGGTCATCACTACATTTCTTATCAGAAAAATGGATTTCTATTGCAGGGATGGAAAATATTAAAAAATTCTCAAGTAGGCTGTAGCATTCAATGAATCATGTCATAAATTGAATGGGAAGAGACTCTGAGCATGTCTTGCAGAATATGGAGTGAGAAAGGGCTAGATAAAGAAAAATACCTATGCCAGCAAAGAGAGCTTTTGGGCTTAAGGTAGAAAATTGAATAGTTACGTTAAAGTGTATGCTTCAGTAGCATTTTACATAAAAAATTCATCTGTTTTTCAAAGTAATATACTGTGCAAAATGTTGTGTATGTCACCTAAATTACTTTGCCCCACTTAAAGATTATGGATAGAAATGCTGTCATTGTAGAAGTAGTCACTTTTAAGAAGATGGCCAATGCATAATACTAATGGTATTTACCTTTTGCAGAAATAACTTGAAAGGCATTGAATTTATGCTGGTAATTTAGAACAACTTTAGAAAGCCTAAGGAAGGAAAGCAAGAAGGTAGGAGGGAAAGTTAATGAACTTTCTTAAGTAGAATAAGCATAAGTACAACTGGCAAACTACATCAATGAATTTTAGAGCCTATCTGCAGACTGAGGTTCTATTTAATTTGTCCAGATACATGATTTTTTGGGGATATTATACTGTCAGCTGCATTTAGTGATTCATACCAAGTTTGAATCTTAGTATGAACATAAGAACATAAAAGTTCTTATGAACATAAAAATTCTCTCCTAAGAACATAAAAGTTTTCTTGTGCTGAGGAAGATCAACCATTCTGAAGGAGTGTTTGAATTCTGATTCTCTTCTCTACTCCATGTACACATAACCTTGTTTTGTGTAAGAATTTTGACACTTTGATTTTTGTATATACCATACATCTCTAAGTCTTAAAAAATCAGATCACATTCCAAGATTCAAAAGGGTTTCTTTTCTACTTTAGACCTATTTAGGTTTAGAGCAAAGGAATATTAGCCTATTTAGAAATAAATAATTCAATTAATATTTATCTAGTTGTTGGTATCATCCACATATCTGAGCTCATTGATGTTTCTCCTGGTGAAGAAGTGCTAAAGAGCCTCTTGATGAAAGTGAAAGAGGAAAGTGAAAAACCTGGCTGAAAACTTAGGATTCAAAATACTAAGATCATGTTTTCCGGTCCCATCACTTCATGGCAAGTAGAAGCGGAAAAGTAGAAGCAATGGCAGATTTTCTTTCCTTGGACTTAAAAATCACTGTGGATTGTTACTGCTGTGATGAAATTAAAAGCTGTTTGCTCCTTGGAGGGAAAACTGTGACAAACCTAGCCAGCATATTAAAAAGCAGACACATCACTTTGCCAACAAAGATCCATATAGTCAGTGCTATGGTTTTTCCAGTAGTTAGGTGTGAATGTGATAGCTGGACCATAAAGAAGGCTGAGAGCTGAAAAAATTATGCTTTCAAATTGTGGTGCTAGAGAAGACTCCTGAGAGTCCCTTGGACTGCAAAGAGGTCAAACCAGTCAATCCTAAAGCAATCAACCCTGAATATTCATGGAGAGGACTGATGCTGAAGCTGAAGCTCCAATACTTTGGCCACCTGTTGCAAAGGGCCGACTTGTTGTGAAAGACCCTGATGCTGGAAAGAATGAAGTCAAAAGGAGAAGGCAGCAGAGGATTAGATGGCTAAATGGCATCACTGAGACATGAATTTCAGCAAACTCCTAAAGACAGTGATGGACAGAAGAGCCTGGTATACTGAAGTACATGGGTTCTCAAAGAGTGGTACACAACTTAGCAACTGAACAAAAACAACAAAAATTGACGGTATAAAAGAAAATAAAGTGGAGACCGGTGCACTAAGCACGGCCGAGAGAAGCTACCCCACGTCCGAGATCAGGGGCAGAGGCTGGGAGGACCCCATGCCTGAAGGGCGGAGGCCAAGAGGAGTGACCCTATGTTCAAGGTCAGGGGCAACGGCTGAGAGTGAGAGGCTGCGACGGCACAGGAACAGCCGAGAGGAGCTACCCTGCATCCAAGGAGTGGTGGCTGTGTGGGCAAGGAGGGCCTAGAGGAGCTATTCCACGTTGAAGATCAGGAAGGGCGGCGGTGAGGAGATATCCCTCATCCAAGGTAAGGAGCAGTGGCTGCGCTTTGCTGGAGCAGCCGTGAAGAGATTCCCCATGCCCAAGGTAAGAGAAACCCAAGTAAGATAGTAGGTGTTGCAAGAGGACATCAGAGGGCAGACACACTGAAACCATACTCACCGAAAACTAGTCAATCTAATCAGACTAGGACCACAGCCTTGTCTAACTCAATGAAAAGATGTGTATAAGAGACAGATCCAGGGCTGAGCTTCCCATTCTCATAGCTGCCTTTGTTCTTGCTCAGTTCTAGGCCTGGTCCTCTGGCTTCCCACCAGTTCTGTGGGCCCTAAGACCTTCCAAAAACGTTCCATTTGCCTTTGGTTTGTTTCAGTTGCTTATAACCATATGCTCCCACAGAAACTCAGCCCTGGGCTGGGCTCAGTTAAGCAGTGTAAGTATAAATTCTTGCTGATTGCCTTTTTGAGGTCACAATATAATTTCCACCCAACATATGTGATGAATAATGGGTATTTGAATCTGTTTCAAAGCCTAAGCTTATGAGGGGGCTGGGGAATGAGTTTCAGATAATAATTGGGTGTTCTCTGAGCAGCCAACACCCTTTTTCCCTGTTCCTCCTTTGCAAATACGAACAGCTTACCCTGTTTTCCCTGCACTTTACTCCTGGCCTGTGTATGGCTTCAAAAAGTGGTGGTGAAGACCATTTCTTCTGCTTCTTCCCATCATCACAATGGTACTGCCACACGGCAGCTCTGCTAATTCAAGGGCCCTGTGCTAGTTTGTCATGAAACCATATCCCATTCCTCAAACCAGTCAGAGCCTGTAGAAAACAGAAATCAAATGTGAAGCAAGAGGGATGGAGACTGGCCCGGAAAGGAGAGGCCAGGTGTGGACTGATGACATGCAGGGGGAGCCACAGGAGGGGTGCACTGCTCTCCCCAGCATCTCCTGGAGCATGCTCTGCCTCATATTTGCATGAGAGTACTCGCCCAGGAAGAGCACATTGGAGCACCAAATTGGAGCCAGGCACAAAACGATAAACTTCTCCCCAGAGAGCCCATTAAGAGTTAAACTGGCAAAATTCTCTTCACCACAATTTCACTAGAAGCTGGGAATGTATGCCATCATTTTTTTCCCCCTCAAACTTAAGAGTCAGAGGGGGCTCATTAAAGTCACTTACACATTCTCCAAGTGCATTGAAATAACAGGGATGAGGTCAAGGAGGACTCATCTCTTGATAACAGGCTGATGCTAGAAAAAACAGCAGACTGGATGGCCCCTGACCTTGCAAACATCCCTNACATTGCCAACTAAGATCCGTCTAGTCAAGGCTATGGTTTTTCCTGTGGTCATGTATGGATGTAAGAGTTGGACTGTGAAGAAGGCTGAGCACCGAAAAATTGATGCTTTTGAAGTGTGGTGTTGGAGAAGACTCTTGAGAGTCCCTTGGACTGCAAGGAGATCCAACCAGTCCATTCTGAAGGAGATCGACCTTGGGATTTCTTTGGAAGGACTAATGCTGAAGCTGAAACTCCTGTATTTTGGCCACCTCATGCGAAGAGTTGACTCATTGGAAAAGACTCTGATGCTGGGAGGGATCGGGGGCAGGTGGAGAAGGGGATGACAGAGGATGAGATGGATGGATGGCATCACTGACTCTATGGACGTGAGTCTGAGTGAACTCCGGGAGATGGTGATGGACAGGGAGGCCTGGCGTGCTGCAATCCATGGGGTCGCAAAGAGTTGGACATGACTGAGCAACTGAACTGAACTGAAAGAGTAGAAGAATAAAAACCTTTTATTTCAAAAGTTCATCATTTAAGTGTATAAAATTTCTGTGATTTGAACTATAATGCTGTCAATAGAGAATGCTGATTTTTTTTTAAAGAAAACTCTTGAGTTATGTTTGACTCATAAAAATGGTATTTATTTTTTATTCTCAGGGCTTCCCTGGTGGCCTAGACGTCTGATAAAAATCCACCTGCAATGTGGAAGACCTGGGTTCAATCCCTGGGTTGGGAAGATCCCCTGGAGGAGGGCATGGCAACCCACTCCAGTATTCTTGCCTGGAGAATCCCCATGGACAGTAGAGCCTGGTGGGCTACAGTCCATGGGGTGACAAAGAGTCAGACATGGTTGAGCGACTAAGCACACTTTCTCAGTGACAGCCTGTATTTTAATTTTATGAGTATTGCTCAAGATTTTGAAAATCTGAGTTGAGGCTAGTATTAAAAGTGTTGATATATGAGCTTTAAAATTGGAATTATCTTTAATTGACTCCTCTAAACACCTTATCATGTAAAGAGATTGATATAACATGAATTTCATAATCTTGTATCAACTATGCTTTTCTATTGATAGCCATGTTAATTTGCCTGACAGCATTTCAGTGACTTTTATTTTGAATGTTTATTATCCCTTTTCCCTTTTTATATTTTCTTTGAATAGAAAACATAAATCTGCTAAAGTCATGATTGATGATTGTCTGTGTAGTTCATAATTTTAGAATTGAGTTCCAACATTTATTATGCAACTATTTTATGTAAAGCCTTGTGCTAGAACCCAGGATAAACATAAAAAATGATGATTAATGATCCTCATGTTCCCAAGTATTTACACTTAGCTTTCTAGGAAGAATAAATATGTGCACAAATAGGCCAGCATTTCCAACCTTAATAATGAACATATAAAAATCCAACCAGTCCATTCTGAAGATCAGCCCTGGGATTTCTTTGGAGGGAATGATGCTGAAGCTGAAACTCCAGTACTCATGCGAAGAGTTGACTCATTGGAAAAGACTGTGATACTGGGAGGGATTGGGGGCAGGAGGAAAAGGGGATGATAGAGGATGAGATGGCTGGATGGCATCACCAACTCAATGGACGTGAGTCTGAGTGAACTCCGGGAGATGGTGATGGACAGGGAGGCCTGGCGTGCTGCGATTCATGGGGTCACAAAGAGTCGAACACGACTGAGCAACTGAACTGAACTGAATATCATATCTCAGCATAGAATTTTTAGGTATTTTTAAACTGTGAAAATTTTTAAAACTTTGGTTTTTTGTCATTTAATCTTAATGAGTAAATTCAATTTGGCCTCAAACAAGAAGACACAGATAAAAGTCCTTTGCTCTTCTTCTGAAATTCTATACTACATGCAAGGTTTTAATAAGAAAGGAACTATTCCATCAGCAGACTACAAAGTATTAATAAAAATAATATACATTATTAACATGTTTGAGTGCTTTTCCTATATTTTCTAACTTGATGTTATAACAGCCCTGTAAGGGGATATTGTAATTATTCTCCTTTAAGGAATAAAACTTGGTTAAAATTCAAGATTTTTCACTTGTAAGATGAATGATTTTAAAGAATATTTAAATTCTCTAAGCTTCTGTTTTTTTTATCAGTAAAATGGAGACAATAGTGCATACCCCACAGCAGTTTGTCAGATGGTAGCTAAATTAGATCATGTTTAATAAGACTTTAACTGGAACATTCGTCACCATCATTACATCAGTCTGTATTATCTGTCCCAGTTGACTGAGAGAGGCATGGTGGACAGTTAAATCTATGCACAATTAAATGAGCATGTAGAAAACTGTCTTCCTTCTAAACAGAAGGATTTATGGGGCTCCCTGTACATTCCACAGAAAGTACACATGTGGTTGTGTGTATTAAAACTTTAACATTACATAATTCCCAGTCTTTCCCTGACATGCACATGCAATTAATTAAATCATGTAAACAAACCAAATTCTAATATCATTGGATTTATTTCATAACCACTCAAGTTATAGCCACATGTTTCATGTTTTATTTTGATGAATAAAACATCATCTATTGAACCATATTTGTAACGCACTAAATATGAAGGTCGGAGCTTCCCAGGTGGTTAGTGCTCAGTTGCACAGTCCTTTTCAACTTTTTGCAACTGCATGGACTGTAGTTCACCAGGCTTCTCTGTCCAGAAGATTATCCCGGAAGAATACTGGAGCGAATTTCCAAACTGTCCTCCAGGGGGTCTTCCCAACCGGGGATCGAAGTCACATCTCTTATGTTTCCAGCATTAGCAGGCGGATGCTTTACCACTAACACCCACATTCAGTCCGCACTGGGAGACCGCCTGGAGGAGGAAATGGCACCACATTTCAGTATTCTTGCTTGGAGAATCCCACAGACAGAAGAGTCCTGTGGGGCTACGGTCCATGGGGTTGCACAGAGTTGAACATTGAGCCACTGAGTCTACACAAAGGCTAAGTTCACCTAAAGCAACAATTTCAAGTTGTTGGCTTTATTGAAAGTTTCAGTCTCATTAGTCATGGGTTTAGTAAATTAGTTGTTTAGCTGTTCAGTTGTGTCTGACTGTTTGCAACCCCATGGACTGTAGTCCACCAGCTCCTCTGTCTCTGGGGATTTACCAGGCAAAAACACTGGAGTGGGTTGCCATGCTCTTCTCCAGGGTATCTTCCCAACCCAGGGATTGAACTCACATCTGCACTGGCAGGTGGGTTCTTTAACACTGAGCCACCAGGGAAGCCCGTAGTAAATTAGTACTTAGAATAGATGTAAACTTGTAAAAACACTGAGTGTGATGTTCAAGTAATAACTTTTAGAATAAGTAAAACAGCTTTTGTACCCTTGTATCTTTTATGAAGTGTAAGTTCACAGAATGAAGTACCTGAATGTTTAGGTTTCCCATTCATTGACTTTTGAATGGCTCTTTAATGAGGACAAAATGGAGAGCCAAACATAATTTCTAAGCCCTTGAACACTTCTGCAAGTGTAGTCAACTGTTTTTTTTCTTTTCCTCCTCTAAAATTAAAAAAAAAGAAAATAAATGATTATGGGAATTGAAGAGGTTTTGGAGAAAATGGAGAATATTAATGGAAAAATGTATTTGAGGTTGTTCAATCAATAAGTTGTGTCCAACTCTTTGTGACCCTATGAATTATAGCCTGCCAGGCTCCTCTGTCCATGGGATTCTTGGGCAAGGCTAGTGGAGTGGGTTGCTCTGCCCTCCTCCAGGGGATCTTCCCAACTCAGGTATCTAACTCACCTCTCATATCTTTTGCATTGGCTCAGCTTTCCTGGGCTTCCCTGATGGCTCAGAGGGTAAAGCTTCTGCCCACAATGTAGGAAACCTGGGTTCAATCCCTGGGTTGGGAAGTTCCCCTGGAGAAGCAAATGACAACCCACTCTGGTACTCTTGCCTGGAAAATCCCATGGACAGAGAAGCCTGATAGGCTACAGTTCATAGGGTCACAAAGAGTCAGACACTACTGACTGACTTAACTTTCGTTTTCTTTCAGGCTTCCCTAAATTAGAGAAAACGTTAAAGAATTGACTGAGTTCAATGAAAGGATATAAGAGAAAGTGAAGTCGTTCAGTCATGTCCTACTCTTTGTGACCCCGTGGACTATAGCCCACCAGGCTCCTCCATCCATGGGATTCTCTCAGGCAAGAATAGTGGAGTGGGTTGCCATTTCCTTCTCCAGGGGATCTTCCCAACCCAGGGATCGAACCCAGGTCTCCCGCATTGCAGGCAGACACTTTAAACTCTGAGCCATCAGGGAAACCCGAAAGGATATATGCTTTATTATAATTTTGTGCAGTTGAAATTGGTATGAAAGCATGATTGATAATTAGAAATATAATTACTATAAGTATTAATAGCAACTCTTTAAAAACATTTCTGGTGGCAGTTAAATAGGTTTCTGCATGACATTTTTATGTGCATGCATATACATAAACACTTAGAATAGATTATTGCCTTTATAGTAAGTAAATCATAGATTAATGGAGAAAAATGCTCTATTCAAGGAGAAACTATATACCATTAGACAGGATCTCTGTGCTTTTGACTGTTGTGAACTAGTAAGTTGGTGCAAACATAATTGCAGTTTGGGACTGTGAATTTTAAATCAATATAACCAGGCTCAAACACATCTTTATTAATCAAAATAGGAACCATTACACTTAAAAAAATTACAATTTTGTCAATGAGAAATAAATTTGTTTATTCCTGTAGTGTAAAAATCCATGTCTTGGGATTCTATGAATTATTGGAAAGGATTTTCTCCCTCTTGATGGTTGTGGAAGCAGTTTCCCTACAAAACATTGAGATGCTTGAAGAAGTGGTTGTCAGTTGGTGAGAGGTCAGGTGAATATGGTGGATGAGGCAAAACTTCACAGCCCAATTTGCTAAACTTTTGAAGAGGCGGTTGTGTGATGTGCTGTAGGGCATTATCAAGAAGAATTGAGCCCTTTCTGTTGACCAATGCTGGCTTCAGGTGTTGCAGTTTTTGATGCATCTCATTGATTTGCTGAGCAGACTTAGATGTAATGGTTTCTCTGGGGTTCAAAAAGCTGTAGTGGATCTGACCAGCAGAAGACCACCAAACAGTGACCACGACCTTTCTTTTGGTGCAAGTTTGGCTTTGGGAAGTGCTTCAGAGCTTCTTCTAGGTCCAGCCACTGAGCTGATCATCTGCAGTTGTTGTATAAAACCCACTTTTTCTTTGTACATCTTGGTTTTGGGTAGAATAAGAGAAGATGTCATTTCAAAATCACATTTTAAAAAATTTTTGGTCAGCTCACAAGGCACCCACTTATTGAGCTTTTTTACCTTTCCAATTTGTTTCAAATGCTGAAAGACTATAGGATGGTCAATGTTAGTTCTTTGGCAACTTCTCATGTATTTATAAGAAGATCAGCTTCAATTATTTCTCTTAGTTGGTCATTGTCAAATTTTGATGTCTGGCCACTGCACTACTCATCTTCAAGTCTCTCATCTCCTTTGCAAAACTTCTTGAACTAGCTCTACACTCTATATTCATTAGCAGTTACTCGGCTAAAGTGTTGTTGATGTTGCAAGTTATCTCCACAGCGTTACAACCCATTTTCAACTTGAATAAGAAAATTGCTTAAATTTGCTTTTGGTCTAACATCAGTTCCAATGTCTGCAATTCATAAAAAAATATACAATGAGTAGTAAGTCATTAGCAAAAAAAAGAAAAACTAACTAAAAATAAAGTGATAAATGTGCATTTTAATGATATATAACATAACCACATTTCTTTAAGAATGTATTCCAATATCAACTCACAGAGTTCAACAATGCAAAACTCCAATTACTTTTGCACCAACCTAGTATGTTCCTAGTTTACTATTCAGAAGGGGAAAATATTCTTTTCCATAAGACTTGATGCAATACTTCTGCTTTGGTTTCAAATTTCAAAGTGAAAAAAAGTTGATAAATCAAAAGAATAATGGAAAATATTTTCCCTGGTTAAAACAAAGTTTATAAACATAAAAGGAGGAAGATAAAGGAATATTTAGAACTAGTGTTACAATTTTAAAAGTTCTCATAATCTTGTTGGTAATATAATTGGAAATTATATCTTTTGGCTTAATTTGCTCTGAGAGTTTTCTCTTAAAATAAAGACATTTTTGGCAGTAAATTTTATCTCATTTTCAAAATAAATGCCCTTTACTGATCATAGGACTGATTGTTTAATAAAATGTTTATTCGTTACAGACTTGTAGTAGAAAATATAGTTTTGGAGGCTATAATCTTCCTATCACTTTTGAGAACATTATTCTAGTTGAGCAAAATACTTTTTGTATTTAGGTATAGAAGTAGTGTTCTAAAGTATTCCTACAGTCAGAGTTACCAGTGTTTTTCTGTCTAATTTTCCAAGCTCTCTATAGAGGTGCCATCTTCTTTGACAAGACTGCTTTGTAAAGGAGAGTGAGTGAAATTTGCAATTCATTGTCAGTGTACCACACTATAGATTGTTAATTTGTAGGATTAATACTCCTACAGACACTTGCAAAATTGTGTATGTGTTTGTGTGTATGCATATATATGTGTGTGTGTGTGTGTGTATTTATATATATATATATATATATATATAGCCTTCCAGTGTTTTTCATATCTAGCCATGTCCTATGTTCAAACAATTATTTTGTTGAACCTTAATAGATAAAATGATGAATGCTTCTGTATTCTGTTTGAATTATTGGAGGAGGTCTGGAGCATTACCTGCTTATCTGCCCTCTAACATATAGCTCTGAGTATCTATAAAGCATAGTTTGAAAATTATTGCCTTAAGTCAAAGAAACAAAATGCCGGTTTCTAATAGTAGAATTTCAGGCATTTTCAATTAATATCTTTTGATAAAGGGAAAACTCCAAAAAATCACACAGTCTATAAAATTTTTTATGTTTAATATCAGCTTGATGCATGTATCGAGAAGAGGTGGTTGTTTTTATTTAATTGCTTCTCAAATATACATGAATTGGTATCATATAGTTATGGAATATTAGAGCTGAAAGTGATTAGAACATCAAGTCATTCATGCCTTCAATTTAAAGAGGAAAATGAGGGACAAAATTTAAAGAGATTTTTTCAAAGTCTAATGAGGTAGGGAAAAAGATGAGTTAGAAATTTAGATTTGTTTGTTCTCTCTTCCAATATGCCAAGCTGGACATTTAATTATGTGTTGTTATTGCTTTCTGTCTTACAACAGAGGTATTTCAGCTCAGAATTTGTTTGAAATATACAGTACAAATAATTTGTAGGGATAACATATTCAAAGATTAGCAATGCAATATAAATATCATATTGACTACAAATCCATCACTTTTTCTTCTATGCTTTTAGTTTTAAATCTGCCTTAATATTGGGCTTCCTAGGTGGTCCTAGAGGTAAGGAACCTGACTGCCAATTCAGGAGACGCAGGAGGCCCAGGTTCAATTCCTGGGTCAGGAAGATCACCAGGAGAGGGAAATGGCAGCCCCCTCCTCTTGCCTGGGAAATCCCACGGACTGAGGAACCTGCTGGGCTACAGTTCCTGGGTCACAGAGTCAGATACCACTTAGCAACTGAGCATGAAATCAAGCCTTAATTCTGTAGAACAATCGTGGGCAATATTACTCCTCAGGTGTCAGTCTTCAATGTCTGGAAGCCATTTTTGTTTGTCATAACAAAGAATTTTCCAGTTCAAAATGTCAAGTGTGCCAAAGTTGATAAGCTTTTTGTAGGGGATTTAATGTTGCCCTCTGCAACATCTAAATGTAATGAATGACATGTTTCCTATACTAATTAAAAACAAGCCTGATCTTCCCTATCATACTGCATTTCAAACTTTAAGGTTGTCCCTACCTTACAGTATTTCATGTTTTGGTGAAGAATTTAAAATGTTCTCATCTTTATTTTATAGAATTTGATCCTCTTTCTTTTTGTTCTAAGTTTTTTTATTTGTCTGTTTGTTTTAAGTCTAATTTAAGAATGCCAATGCTTTTGCTTTTTGACTTTTCAAGTTCCATTTGTTTGATATATTTCCAGATAATAGAAAAATCTGACTGTTGTATTTTAGCTGTAGTTCCACTATAGGTCTGCATTAGAGTAAAGTTGTATTTTCTGTTTTTGTGTCTTCCTGTATTTATTTATTTGCCTTTTAGTTTCTATGCTTATTAATGTTTTGCACAACTGAAAAAATTATTGAGTACTGGGAATATAAGATAAATACACACCTGCCCTTTTGGGGCTTAGTCTTTTGGAGAATATACATAAACAAACTTACACGTAGACTGCGATATGATGCTAAAGAATGCATGAATTCTATGAATGCTATGAATGCATGTAATAGTGACATGTAACCCAGGCTTCAGCCATCAGGAAAATGACATTTGAGCTGAGACCTGATGAATGAAGTGGGAAAAAGTACTATTTCTGGCAAAGGAAACAATATGTTTAAACACTTAAGCCATGAGACCCAGATAATGCCCCCATAGTATTTAAAATTCATTTATGAAATGTTGTAGAGCTTGGAGAACTCATTTCATACGTATTCACTCATTAACAAACATTTATGGAATGTCTGCTCCAGGACTAACACTGTTCTCAGCATCAGGAGAATAGCACTGAACGAAGCGACTAAAGGATCTGCCCTCATATAGCTGACATTCTAGTGTGGTGGCTTATTAGTATTTTTTTTTTATAAAGGTTACATTTCATTAACATGGTTCTCCCTTAAGTGCTGTATAAATCTGTAGGCTGAGTAATGTATTGCATGGTAGGTTAATGGAACATCCTTTAAAAATCATGAAAATAATGCTAAGTTGTTAATTTGAGAAACACTGCATATTTATTCAAGAAAGTTCAATATCTAGTTTCTAATTCCTCAAGCTGTCCTTTGGTATTTCTTTTTCTCTTGGAATACAAGGCTTGTTGTAGATGAGATTTTTCCTTCTGGAGAGGCTTTATTCTTTTTTTCAGTTAAAGTATTGTAATTAATTTGGCAGATATATTGATCAAAAGTACTTACAGAAGGAACATTTTATAAAGAAGCATAGAATTTAAAGTACCATTTAGAAAAGTGATTCCCTGCTCTTGTACTATGGGCTTGCCCAGTGCCTCAGCGGTAAAGAATCTGCCTGCAATGCAGGAATTGCAGGAGATGCAGGTTCAATTCCTGGGTCAGAAAGATCCCACAGAAGAGGACATCAGAACCCACTCCAGTATTGTTGCCTGGGAAATCACATGGGCAGAGGAGCAGGCTACATCCGATAGGATTGCAAAGAGTTGGGCAGGACTGAAGCAACTTAGCATGCACACACACTCTTATACTGCTGAAAGACTACACAGGCATTGCACTATGAAGAGACTAACAGTGACTTCCACTGGGCTCAATATGGTTAAAGAATTAACAAAGAATAAGTTAAGTCGTATCCTGTAACAAACTGCATTCATAGAAAATTTAAAGAATTTCTATAGATATAAACAAGTATTTGTATTATTTTTTACCACACCTCTAAATGGTGAATATTTTTCAACAACATTATTCATGAAGTCAACTTTTAAATATAAAAAGATTTTATAATTCTTTGAAACCATATTACAAGTGTCCTGATTTCAGCTTAGTCATGTTAGAATAAAAATGAAGTCGTTTAAGAAAGCTTAGACTGGAGATAGCTGTTTCGAGGTCATAACGTTTTATTGGATACAATCAGAAAATGTGGTGTGGTTGGCAAACCCTACATTGGATTTTGAAATTACTGTGGTACCAGTGTGTTCCAATCAATGAGAACCTTTCAGCCATGAACTTTTATTGATTTGTATTCCTCAGAGTAACATAAATAGCTTTCCTTAAGTCTTCCAATTTCACTATCGTCATTTTTTTCCTGAAATCTCTGCTGTTAGAAGGTTTATTTATGCACTTACTTTTATGCTTTCCAATTCCTCCACTGCTTGAGTCAAGAATGGGTGTCAGTGTTCTGTATCAAGTAGGAAAAAAGGTTATGGGATAACCGATTAAATTTTTCCATGAACTAATAATTAAATTATACTATTAATAGTTTAATGGGAACAATACATTTAGCTTTTGAATTAGAAATAAAATTTACTGAAAATTTCAAACAAGAGCAACAACTGCAAGTATTCTCCATTGAATGTATTCTGAGTTAAATTCATTTTAATAAAGAACTGAAATATTTCAACTACTTCATTTCACTTCTAAAAATATATTTAAAATTCTAGCCTCAGAATACTATTGAGACTATTGATAGATGAATTTTCAAACTTCATTGAAAAAAATGGGAATTAGTTTCTAGACTTAGATAAAAATAAGAATTCAGCACATGTCAAGGCACACTTGATTTTTCTTTACTCTCTAAAAAAGTCATATTCAACCCTTTGAGACCCCATGAACTGTAGCCTACCAGAATCCTCTGTCCATGGAGTTCTCCAGCCAAGAATATTGGAGAGGGTAGCCATTCCCATAACATCTCTAAGATGTTAATATTCTACATGCCTAGAAATATAAATATATTAAAGAGCAATCACATTGCACAGTGAAAGCATAATTTCATAGAAATTCCATGCTGCTGTGTGAAAAAAGCAAACAAACGTACATTTGAATTCTTTTTATCATGTTTTCAAACTTAAGTCTAAGTTTCAGAAAATATGATAAAATCAACAAGGTAGATAATAAATGCTGACAGATTTTATCTTCTGTAAGGTGAGTTTTAACATGCTTTTCTAACTAGTTTCGAGTAACTATGGAAGAAAGCAAAAAAAAAAAAATGTAGCTTCAAACTTCATTGACTTTTCAGCTCTTAACATTATAGTCATATCTAAGCAGTGAAGTCTTAGTTAATCTTCCTTTAAAATATCTGTAAAATGTGTACTTTGCCACTAGCCATTACAACCATGACTGTCTGCATTCACATATGCATATGAAATCATTCACTCTTTCCTGATGTAATAGAGTTATGGAAAATTAGTCCTGATGGTGTAAAGACTACTCACTTTGTACTAATCATGGTACTTTCTACTGTGGAGTAATAGCAACACTCTCAGTTGGAAATATGATTAAGAGTCAAAATTGGCAATAATCTCTAATAACTTTAACATACAGAATCAAATCCTTGATTAATGCAACCAAAGCAGTTATTACTAGGACACGAAAAAAGGAAAACATGATTTTTTTATTGACGTAAACCTCAGGTTTTGTGGTATTCTAAAATGCCTTAACTCTGAAGACATAAAATAAATTTTGTTGCTTCTTTCCCTAATACACTTGAACTACTATTTTAGATATTATACTTTCTTTAATGATTCAGTTTAGCTACTGAATTTTCAATCTTGGCTTTTTATTATTTTTTTTACAATATCCTTTTTTTAAACATTATCTTACTAAGAAAACTTGCATGTATTGAAAAGCATAGATTTAATGTTAAATGTTCAAGTCAATGAGTTTTAGGTAATATATGCACCCTTGTCTGTTCGTGCCAAGTTGCTTCAGCCATGTCTGACTCTTTGCGACCCCATGTGTTGTGGAGCCTCTCAGGCTCCTCTGTCCATGGTATTCTCCAGGCAAGAATACTGGAGTTGTTTGCCATGCCCTCTTGCAGGGGCTCTTCTTGACCCAGGGATGGAATCTGCATCTCTTATAAGTCCTGCATTGACAGGTGGGCTCTTTACCCCAGTTGTTGCATGGGAAGCCCACACATACTTGTAGCCAAATCTGAATCAAAATACAGAATAGTTCTACATCCAAGAAATTTCCCTTTGGCCCTTTCCTGTTGTCTCCTAATTCCCAGAGGGAATGTCATTTCTGAAGTCTGTCTTCAAGGATTAGTTACTATGTTCTTGTACTTTATGTATTTTGCATCTATTTTCATTCCACACATTCTTGATATCCATTCATGTTGCATAAATTGGTAGTTTATTATTTTTATTAGTGAGTAGTATTCCATAACATGCATATACTGGAAGATTTTTTTAAATCAAATTTTATCCATTTTCCTGTGGCTGGACATTAGTTTTTGCCAACAAGTCAGTTACTTTTAGTAATGCTGCAAAAAATGTGTAAAAGCCTTTTTGAGAACATACTTGCATTTCTTTTGTGTGAATGCCTCGGAGTAGAATTGCTGAATGATATATTTGTATATTTAACTTTATAAAAAATGTGAACAGTTTTCAAGAATTTATACATTATTTTAATCTTCCATCAGCAAATTAAAAGAGTTTGAATTGCCTCATATATCCATCAATATTTATAGTGCTGTCATTTTTTTCCATTTCAAGGCAGGAGGTAATATCTATTTGTGGTGTCAATTTGCAGTTTCTACCTGATGTAAGATGCTGAGCACATTTTCATATGTATCTTGGTCATTTGTATATCTTCTCTTTTGAAGTATCTAAGTCCTTTGATTATTTATAAATTTCATTGTCTTTTTATTGATATGTAGAATTTCTTTACCTATATAAAATACAAGCTCTTTGTCAACTATGTACTGAATATGTCCATGACTTGTGCTTTTAACAGTCTTTTAGCAGAACTTTTTTTTTTAAAGAAATTCCATTGCTAATCATTCTTCTTTAACACTTATTGCATATATTTATCCTTAAAAATAAATAAAAACCTTTCCTTTCGTAAGATGAGGGAGTAGCCTCTTAAGCTTAGCAGCTTTATTCTAGAACCTCTATAGCTTTAGATTTCACACTCAAATCTCTTAGACACCTGAAAGTTAAGTTGCGATTAAGCACACAGCACATACGTGGTGTGATATAGAATTTAAGCTTTTTTATTTTTTCCTCTGTGTTTATGCATTTCTTTTATTCCCTTTTGTTGGAAGGATTTATCCTTTCCAATTTTAATTGTCTTAATGTCTTTGCTTTTAAAAGTGAAAGTGTTAGTCATTCAGTTGTATCTGACTTATTGCGACCCCATGGGCTGCAGTCCACCAGGTTTCTCTGTCCATGGGATTCTCCAGGCAAGCATATTGGGGTGGGTCAACTTTCTCTTCTCCAAAAGATCTTCTTGATCCAGGGATCAAACCTGGGTCTCCTGCATTGCGTCAATAGAGCCTATTGAGTCTCAAGAGTCTTTAATCTTTTAATTCATGAATATGGATTTCAGTTCAGTTCAGTCGCTCAGTCATGTCAGACTCTTTGCAACCCCATGAATCGCAGCATGCCAGGCCTCCCTGTCCATCACCAACACCCAGAGTTCACTCAGACTCATGTCCATCAAGTCAGTGATGCCATCCAGCCATGTCATCCTCTGTCGTCCCCTTCTCCTCCTGCCCCCACTCCCTCCCAGCATCAGAGTCTTTTCCAATGAATCAACTCTTCGCATGAGGTGGCCAAAATACTGGAGTTTCAGCTTCAGCATCGTTCCCTCCAAAGAAATCCCAGGGCTGATCTGTTAGTAAGTTCAAACACATTGACTTTTTTTTTGGATGTTATAATGTCCTTTGATTAGTACAGTAAGTTTCAACTACTCACAATACATTCATTATCTGTCTTATTTGCTGAATTTGATTTTGTAATATTTTAAAAGAACTTTTGCATGTAATATCTCTGCCATATTTTGGTATAAGAGTGGTGCTGAAATTGAAAACCAAGTTAGTATATTTAGTATGTAGTAGTTTGTCTACTTTCTGAAAGGGGTTATATACAGTTGCCATTATTTCTTCCTTAAATGTTCTCTATAATTCATTAATCTATGACTAAAGTTTTCAAACTATGAATTTAATTTATTTATAGATGTAGAACAATTCAAGTTATCTTGTTCTTCTTAATAAGCTTTGGTAATTTGAAGAACATTATCTAATCTGTCAAATTTATGGGCATGAAGTTGTTCATTATATTCAATTATTATCATCTGAGTACCTGGAGGATCTTGAATAATATTTCATCTTTCACCCCTTATTATTTTTTTTAATTTATTTATCTATTTTTTAAATTTTACTTTACAATACTCACCCCTTTTTAAAATTAGTCTTGCTAAGGTTTAAAAATTTTGTAAATCTTTTCCAAAAAGCAATGCTTCACTTTGCAAATATTTCCTAGTATTTTTCAATTGCATTTATTTCTTCCATTGTCTTTTTTTTCCATCTTCTTGTTGCTTAATTTGTTTATAATCCTTCCTCTTATTCTTCAGTTGATTTTTAAACATATGTTTTTCCATCATAAACATTTTATATGATACACTATCCTCTCAAAATGCATTTATTTCACTCCATAAATGATATTATTTTGTGATATTTCATCATTTTCTAAATTCCCTTTTGATATCTTTTATGAACTATGAGAGACTTAAGAATTATTTTCTTTAATTTACAAATATTGGGGAGCTTCTAGGTATCTTTTATGGTATTGATTTCATATTAAATGCTACTCTGGTCAGAGAATATGTTATGTAAGATCCAATGCTGCAATTTATTTGGAACTTAATATTTGGCTCAGCAGATGGCCTATGATGATGAACATTATTGTTGTTTCTTTTTGTGATAGAAGGCATTAACATAAAGCTTAACCATCTTATCCATTTTTAAATATGTAGCTCAACAGAATTTAGCATATTTATATTGCTGTGCAACCATTACCTCTGACCATCTTTAAACTCTTTTCATCTTAATAACTGAAACTCTGTACCCATTAGGCAATAATTTCGTATGACTCCCTCCCCCCAGGCTCTGGCAATCATCATTCTATTTTCCTTTATTTCAGTTTAATCTCAAGTCCCACCTTCTGGTAGCCACTGTTTTACTTTATGTTACTATGAATTTAGCTTTAATTTTTTTTGACTCACATATAAATGAAATCAAGCAGTATTTTTCTTTATCATTTGCTTATTTCACTTAGCGCACAGTGCTCCATGCTCACCTGTGTTGTCACAAAGGATAGAATTTCCTTATTTTTTAAGGCTGAATGATATTCCACTCTTGTATACATGTTACTTTTGAAATTTTTTATCCACTGACAGATATTTCAGTTCAGTTCACTTCACTCGCTCAGTCCGGTCCGACTCTTTGAGACCCCATGAATCGCAGCATGCCAGGCCTCCCTGTCCATCACCATGTCTCGGAATTCACTCCGACTCGTGTGCATCGAGTCCGTGATGCCATCCAGCCGTCTCTTCCTCGGTCGTCCCCTTCTCCTCCTGTCCCCAATCCCTCCCAGCGTCAGAGTCTTTTCCAATGAGTCAACACTTTGCATGAGGTGGCCAAAGTACTGGAGTTTCAGCTTTAGCATCATTCCTTCCAAAGAACACCCAGGGCTGATCTCCTTCAGGATGGACTGGTTGGATCTCCTTGCAGTCCAAGGGACTCTCAAGAATCTTCTCCAACACCACACTTCAAAAGCATCAATTCTTCGGCGCTCAGCCTTCTTCACAGTCCAACTCTCACATCCATACATGACCACAGGAAAAACTATAGCCTTGACTAGACAAACTTTAGTCGGCAAAGTAATGTCTCTGCTTTTGAATATACTATCTAGNGTGGCCAAAGTACTGGAGTTTCAGCTTTAGCATCATTCCTTCCAAAGAACACCCAGGGCTGATCTCCTTCAGGATGGACTGGTTGGATCTCCTTGCAGTCCAAGGGACTCTCAAGAATCTTCTCCAACACCACACTTCAAAAGCATCAATTCTTCGGCGCTCAGCCTTCTTCACAGTCCAACTCTCACATCCATACATGACCACAGGAAAAACTATAGCCTTGACTAGACAAACTTTAGTCGGCAAAGTAATGTCTCTGCTTTTGAATATACTATCTAGATTGGTCATAACTTTTCTTCCAAGGAGTAAGAGTCTTTTAATTTCATGGCTGCAGTCACCATCTGCAGTGATTTTGGAGCCGCCCCCAAAAAAGTCTGACAGATATTTAGTTTGTTACTATTTCTTGACTGTGAATAATGCTGCAGTGAATATGGTGTGTGTATAGGTTCAGTCGCTAACTCGTCTCGAACTCCTTGCAACTCCGTGGCCTGCAGCCTACCATGCTCCTCTGTCCATGGGATTTTCCAGGCAAGAATACTGGAGTGGGTTTCCATTCCTCTTCCAAGTGAACCTGGTACTGCACATATTTCTTTAAGATACTGATCTCAGTTCCTTTGGGTACATATTCATAATTGAGATGGTTGGACCATTTGATAGTTGTATTTTTAATTTTTGAGAAATTTTCATTCCATTTTCCATGATGGCTGTCACAATTTACATTCCTGCCAGTAGAACTGAAGGTTCCTTTTTTCCACATTTTTGCACAGTTTTTAAAGTAATACCTATCCTAATAGATGTGAAGTGATATCAATTATGGTTTTAATTTGACTTTTTCTCATGATTAGTAGTGTTGAGTACTTTTTCATATACCTTTTGGCCATTTATTTGTCTTCTTTGGAAAAATGTCTGGTGAGATCCTTTGCCCATTTTTTTTACTTCATTTTTTAAAAATTAGTTTTTATTGGAGTATAGTATATTTATAGTTTATTTTTATTTTATTTTTTATAGTTTATATTTATAATATATAGTATAGTTTATTCACTGCTTTACAATGTTGTATTAGTTTCTACTGTACAGAAAAATGAATCAGCTATGTGTATACATATATCTCCTGGATTTTGGATTTCCTTTCTCTTTAGGTCAACGTAGAGCATTGAGTAGAATTCCCTGAGCTATACAATAGGCTTTCATTAATTATCTGTTTTATATATGGTATCAATTGTGTATGTTTGTCAATTACAATCTCCCAATTCACCCTACCCCTTTCACCCTTGGTGTCTTACCCGTTTATTAATTGTGCTATTTACTTTTATGCTTTTGAGTTGTGTTACTTTATATTCCTATATATTTTGGATATCTTACTTCCTTATTTGATATATGGTTTGCATATAATTTCTCCCATTTCATGAGTTGCCTTTTCATTTTGTTCATGACTCCCTTTGCTGTGCAGAAGCTTTTCAGTTTGACACAGATCAATGTCTTTATTTTTGTCTTTGTTGCTAGTGCTTTGGGTTTCATGTCCTGAAAGATCATTACCAAGACCAGTGTAAAGAAGCTTTGTTTTTTCCCTAGGAGTATCACGGTTTCAGGTTTTATGTTTATGTCTATGATCCACTTTGAAATGAATCTGGTGTATGATATAAGTTAAGCATCCAATTTCACCATTTTGTATTTGGATATCCAGTTTTTCCAAAATCATTTAAAAAGAGACTATCCTTTCCCCATGATGAATGTTTTAATTACACAAAAATACATTGTGCATTTTGCACATGTTTCATGTAGTTTATAAATGTCATTAAATTCAAGAATCTGTAACCATACTTATTTTTTGTCAGTAAGTCAAATAATTATTGAATCAGTTTTTAACAAAGACGTTTTATAATGTTCAAGTGTGATTGCCAGTTTACTCATTTTCCCTTTAGTTTTGTTTCATGTATTTTGAAGCTCTATTATTAGGGAGGTGCACATTTTGTAATATTATTGCTTTTTATGAATAGTCTAACTTTGTCCACATGTTTACTTTCAACATATCTATTTTTATATCAAAATACAAATCTCTGGTATACAACATTAAGTTGGGTCTTGAATTTTTATTCAGTATGACAATCTTTTCCTTTTAATCAGATAATTTATTTTATTTGTATTTAACAAATTTACATTTATTATATATTTATATCTTTAAAAATATATATTTATATATATACATCTATATATTTGATTTGAATGAAACATATTCCTATTTTGTCTACTTGTTCAATCTGTTTATTATTTATTTTTAAATTTCTTCTTAATTTTCCTCATTTTTGTTTTATTCAATTCAGTATTCATTTTTAACTCATTTGTTATATAGTTAGTTTTAAGTCTTTGTAATATTTATTATTAACTTGTTTTTATTGATTAGAATAACTTTCAATTAATCCTTAACTAATTTGGTAAACTCAGCACTGGCAACAGGACTGGAAAAGGTCAGTTTTCATTTCAATCCCAAAGAAAGGCAATGCCAAAGAATGCTCAAACTNTTTTTTAATAGAGTAGCATGGAAAGTTACATTAACATATGTAAAATGGATAACCAATGGGAATTTGCTATGTGACTCAGGGAACTCAAATAGGGGTCTGTAACAACCTAGAGGGGTGGGTTGGGGAGGGAGATGGGAGGGAGGTTCAAGAGGAAGGGGATATAGGTCTACCTATGACTGATTCATGTTGATATTTGGCAGAAAACAACAAAATTCTGTAAAGCAATTATCCTTCGATTAAAAAATAAATTAATTTTTAAAATTCTAATTCTTGAAAGTTTAATTTTAATTATTTTTCCCCAATATGTACGCACATATCCTTGAGTAAATTATCATGGGTAGGAAAAATCAGTGGAATATACAGAGTTGTCATCCCTTCTCATTTAACTTTGATACAGACGCTGATAGATAAGATGATTTTGGTCATAGTTTTATTATAAAAGCTCAGTGTCTTCTAATAACACAGCAGAAGAAAGCTCTAAAGTAAGCCNCTTGAGTAAATTATCATGGGTAGGAAAAATCAGTGGAATATACAGAGTTGTCATCCCTTCTCATTTAACTTTGATACAGACGCTGATAGATAAGATGATTTTGGTCATAGTTTTATTATAAAAGCTCAGTGTCTTCTAATAACACAGCAGAAGAAAGCTCTAAAGTAAGCCTGATATAGTTCACTTTTAAATAACTTTTCTTCTCTTTATATATTAATAAGATATTTTCTTTATTCTTGAGGTTTTGGAATTTTAGTTAGTTTTTCTGTCTAGATATAGGTCTTTACTGATTTCTTACTACTACTACTAGAATCTGGTTAGTTGTTTTCTTCTTCATAGTTAAGTTACAGCTTTGATTATTGTTTCAGATCAAGGTACTCTGTTTCTTTGTCAAGTTCACAAATTATTCTTGAGTCAGAACTCATCTCCATCTCTGGCATTTCATCAACCGTCTTTTCTGTCATTATTTTATCTCTTTCTTCTCCCCTCTGGGCCATGATTCAGTTGCTGCTTGAGCTTTTCAGGGTATCAGTTTTGTTCTCCATGGAAACCATGTGGAAAATTTTGCTATTGCAAAATTAGTTTTCATGTAAACCTCATAATCTCACCCATCTCCTATTTTGCCATTTGGGCCCATTTTGTTGTTATAACTTTCAGCTCCTTTTTCATAAATGACCTGCCTTTGTCATACTCTTCATAGTTTAAGTAGTTTAAAGCAATTTTCTAAATCTTTCTTCTTGTTCAAACTAAAATAATTTTTAGGGATATTCTTTCCTCAAGTCTTCAAAATGATATTCTCTTTCTTGTTTTTGCAGGATAGTTTTTAGTTATGTGTGTTTTTTGTTATATTTTCCCCAATCTCTTTACCTAGAAGGTACTGACATTTATCCAAAACCAAGGTTTTTAATAAATAAATAGCCATTTTTCCAACAGTTTGTTTACCTTTGAGATGATGGCTGAGCTTCTGTTAACCAAAACTGGAGTAGAATAATTTGACATGCATATTCTCTCAGTAACCAACAAATATTTATTGGAATAGCTCAGCTAAGCTAAGGTGCATGCCTGTTGTATGCTGTCTGGTCCAAAGTATGATATATATTGCAGTGCTCAGCCTGTGCGTATAGTGGGTGGCCAGACTTGATGGCAAAAATGAGTACTTTTTGTATATGATATATTTCACTGATTTTGATTGGAGATTCTAAAGGAAGGCTGTATTTTATTCTAAAATTAATTTTAAATTGTCTGTTGGTTTGGGGCAAGTCACTTGTTTATCAGGAGTTTCCTGATTGGCTTGTTCCCTAAAATTCATTGAATCTTTGTGTATAAATAGCAAAGGTATAATGTGGGAAAAGAAAGGGAAGATAGGAAAAAGAGGCTGAGTTCTTGCTGAGAAGAGAGGGGGTGGGCCACAAAGATGCTGGGGAGACTGGGTGATTAAGACTGTGTGAAGTGTGATTAAGATCTGAGTTACTCAGGTTACAGTTGCATCTGGCACCTAAGCTCCTCTATTGCTTCACCTAACAAGCCTTTTCTTGAGGGACTCTCCAGGACCTGGCAGGATCTTTCTGCATCTTGCTCTTTTATTGGAGCTTGTCTTTCAAGGTGTCTTTATTGTGTATGTTTTCCATTGCTCAGTTGTGTCTGACTCTTTGTGACCCCATGGACCGTCACCCACCAGGCTCCTCTGTCCATGGGATTCTCCAGGCAAAAACACTGGAGCAGGTTGCCAATCCTTATTCCAGGGGATCTTCCTGACTCAGAGATCAAACGCACATCTCTTGTCTCCTGCATTAAAGGTGGATTCTTTACCACTAGCGCCACTGGGGAAGCCCTGGTGTCTATAATAGGCCCCTCAAAAAACAGAACTGGGGCTATAGAAGAACATGTGCTCCTTCTCAGGGCTCCTGCAGAGGGAACTCCGTGACAGCTGGGGCGAGACAACTGTCATCGTTCCTGATTTTTCTATGGAGGAAATTTCTCTCTCCTGTGAGGTAACATATGGATAGGAAGGTTTAATTCAATTGTTTTTACAGTTAATTTACTTATTGAGAGTCAGTTTTAGGATTTAGTGTTTATGTTGTTTGCTCTGTTTTACTCATTTCTTCCTTTTTGTTTCTAATGAGAAATGTGGATGAGATTCCATCTCAAACTACCATTCAGAAACTATTTAATACTGGACTGAAAGAGCATTAAGATGAAATGACACATTCATGGGATTTGTAACCGACTTCAGAAATATTGAGAGATGTCATAAGAACCAGCTCTGGAAAAGGAAATATATGTCCTGAAAGGTTTTTTTGTTGTTGTTTACTTTTGTATCAGTCATATATTCACTCAGATAACAAATCTGTTTTGAGCTTTCATATTCCAGGCATTTTGCTAAGGCCTGAAACTAGAGGATGACTGAGACAGAAACACTACTTGACCTCAAGAATTTACAGTTTAGAAGGGAGTTAGAGGCACTAAACAAATCATTGTACAGTTAGTTACATAACTACAATAATGATACGTGTATTCCAGAGACTAAAGTGTTAGCAAGCAATAGTTAACAAGAGCATATAACCTAAGAGAGACACCCTAGTTGGCAAATAGTTTAGATTCTTAGTTGACAAATTTGTTTCCTGTGGCTGCTGTAGAAATTACCAGTGAGTGACTTACAAACACAAATGTGATAGCTAACAGTTTGGAGGTCAAAAGTGTTAAATCCCCACTTTGTATTGCTGAGACAAAATCAAATTTCAGTAAGGCCATGGTTCTAGGGAAGAATTCATTCCTTGCCTCTTTAAGCTTCCAGCATCCGTAGGTTTGTGGTAGCGTTACTCCAATCCCTGCCTGGTGGAACTTTTGCCTGCTCCTTTTACTTCTGTTTTTTTTTTTTTTTTAAAGTCTCCCTCCATCTTTCTCTTAAAGGGATAGCTGCTGTTGTGTTTAGAGGCCACTCAGATAAACTAGGGTAATCTATCTCAGAATCTGAAACTGAGTTACATTAGCAAAGCTTCTTTTAAAGCTTAGCTTTATTGACTAGGGAAAGGAATAGAAGCTGCTAGGCAGGGGTAACAGAATGTAAACCCTGATGGACTTTTCATTTAAGCAGACATCAGGCTGCAGTCCATGGGGTCGTGAAGAGTCGGACAGGACTGAGCGACTTCACTTTCACTTTTCACTTTCATGCATTGGAGAAGGAAATGGCAACCCACTCCAGTGTTCTTGCCTGGAGAATTCCAGGGACGGGAAGCCTGGTAGGCTGCCGTCTATGGGGTCGCACAGAGTCAGACACGACTGAAGCGACTTAGCAGCAGCAGCAGCATATGAGTGACTGAAGGAGGGGGATTAGAAGGAAAGCACAGGGAGTGAGGGAGAGATTGCCAAATTTGCCTCAAGGTACAGAGTCAGCAGGTCATCTGACCCAGGAACACCCATTCTATTTGGATTCTGCAGGCTGTAAGAAGCCTCTTGCTTTCTGTGTATGCATATATTTTTCATGTACCCAGTTATCCAAGTGTGTTCCCAGAGTAACCACAAGTATAGGAATCTTAGAGTCCCTAGGCATGTATAATTCTATGGAACAAGGTCCAGCTGTTTTCTGCATAGCACAACTGGGCTTGCCAAGAAAGAGCTGGTGAAGCAATTTTCTCATATATGCAAGTGGACACAAATTAGAGTCCATCACACAAGTTTATTGTTTTCTCAGGACTATTTGACACCAGGAATTTGGCTATGGTAGAGTTAAGATGAGGCACGGACAGAAAGCTCAATTATTTCCCAACTCCTCCTTCCTCTTCATAATAACTATGATTTGAAACCTATCAATTTTTGGGATTCAACAGATCAAAAAATGGAATTGCTAGACAGAACTTTAAATTTGGATTGGAGTCAGAGTTGAAATTGTATTTTGAAACTAATGTGTTATATTCAAATTTGAATTGTTTTCTATATACTAATTACTCCCCAGTTATTTTCCTTAAGAAAAATTATTTACAAACCTTTTAACATGTCATATCTCTTTTATGGGCCCATGAAGTCCACCTTTTTTGCTATTGAAAATGAAGGTAAGGAAAATGAATATGGAAACAGTAGTGTAAGTGTGTGTATATTTTTGTTGTTCAGTCACTCAGTCATGTCCAACTATTTGCGATCCCATGAACAGCAGCATGACAGGCTTCCCTGTCCTTCACCATCTCCAAGAGCTTGCTGAAACTCATGTCCGTTCACTTGGTGATGCCATCCAACCATCTCATCCTCTATCGTCCCCTTCTCCTGCTGCCTACAATCTTGCCCAGCACCAGGGTCTTTCCCAATGAGTCAATTCTTTACATCGGTTGGCCAAAGTTTTGGAGTTTCAGCTTCAGCATCAGTCCTACCAATGAATATTCAGTATTGATTTCCTTTAGGATTGATTGACAGGTTGGATCCCTTGCAGCCCAAGGGACTCTCCAGAGTCTTCTCCAACACCACAGTTCAAAAGCATTAATTCTTCGGCATTCAGCTTTCTTTATGGTCCAACTCTCACATTCATACATGACTTCTGGAAAAACCATAGCTTTGACTAGACAGACTTTGTCAGTAATGTCTCTGCTTTTTAATATACTGTTTAGGTTTGTCATAGCTTTTCTTCCAAGGAGCAAGCATCTTTTAATTTCATGGCTGCAGTTACCATCTGCAGTGATTTTGGAGCCCAAGAAAATAAAATCTCTCACTGTTTCATCATCTATTTGCCAGGAAATGATGGGACTGGATGCCATGATATTCCTTTTTGCATGTTGAATTTTAAGCCAGCTTTTGCACTCTCTTCTTTCACTTTCATCAAGAGACTCTTTAGTTCCTCTTCACTTTCTGCCATAAGGATGGTATCATCTGCATATCTGAAGTTATTGATATTATTCCTGGCAATCTTGATTCCAGCTAGTGCTTCATCTAGCCCAACATTTTCCATGTTTTATTCTGCATGTAAGTTAAATGAGCGAAGTGACAATATACAGCCTTGATATACTCTGTTCCCAATTTGGAACCAGTCCGTTGTCCCATGTCCAATTCTAACTGTTGCTTCTTGATCTGCATAGAGATTTCTCAGGAGGCAGGTAAGGTGGTCTGGTATTCCCATCTCTTTAAGAATTTTACACTGTTTGTTGTGATGCACAAGTCAAAGGCTTTGGCATAGTCACATAAAGCAGAAGTCATTTAGCCGCAGCAGCAGCAGCAGCAGTGTAGTCAATAAAGCCAAAGTAGATGTTTTTCTGGGACTCTCTTGCTTTTTCCATGATCCAGCAGATGATGGCAATTTGATCTCTGGTTCCTCTGCCTTTTCTAAATCCAGCTTGAACACCTGGAAGTTCTCGGTTCACATACTGTTGAAGCTTGGCTTGGAGAATTTTGAGCATTACTTGGCTAGCATGTAAGATGAGTACAATTATGCAATAGTTTGAACATACTTTGGCATTGCCTTTCTTTGGGATTGGAATGAAAACTGACCNTCATGCAGTATACCTTAAGTACATACAATTTTTACTTGTCAAGTGTACCCAATAAAGCTGGAAAAAATAAGGAAAAGAGGAGAGAAGAAAAAACACAGAAGAAACGCGATGTGAGGTTATTGGGAGAAGACAGTTATCTATAAGCCAAGGAGAGAGGTCTCAAAAGAAGTAACCCTGCAGGAACTTTGATCTCAGACTTTCAGCATCTAGAACTGGAAAAAAATAAATTTCTGCTGTGTAAGTCATCCGGTTTGTGGTACTTTGTTGTGGTAACCCTAGCAGACAGATATAGTCCTTAACAATCTAAGGATGCTCCTTTAAGATGCCTGATCAGTAGAGGACACTACATATGAAAGTGGGGAGCGCTGAGTCTTTCTAGGTAACTGGATCCTTAATCTGCCAAAGGACAAGATTAATGCTGCCTTTTTGCAAACTCCAGCAGGCCTGAAGCTTAGAGGAAGAAGCGTTTATAGGACACCCACCTTAACAGGACCTGGTAACCTTGATTCCACCATGTTGTTTACCTCTGGTCGCCATTACCATTGGGGGTTTTATTTTTAAAAATTAAAAAAAAAAAATTTGGTCATGCCCCTAGTTACCTGACCAGGTATCAAACCCGTGCCCCTCGCCATTGGAAGCATGGAGTCTTAACCACTGGACCACAATGGCAGCCCCACCACTTGGGGTTTTAGATGAAAACTTTGTTCAGTGAGGATAAGCAGAGTTTTACTTTATCTGTCATCCATTGAGGAAGGAAGGTGAACAGACAAGAGGATTAGAAAGAAAAGGGAGGAAAAAAGAATGGGAAATAAAAAGCAAAATGGAAGAAGGGAGAAAAGGGAAGTAGAGGAAAGAGGAAGAGGAAATGACGACTGAGAGACGGATGTATGAATGTAGGGTTTCTCAGCTTCAGCGTGACTGACTTTGGGGGCTGGGTCACCCTCTGCTGTCCTGAGCCATCCTGTCCATTGTAGGATGTTTAACGGTATCACTCCACTCACTAGAAGTCACTTAACACCCACTGCTACCCCGACACCCTCAGTTGCAACAACCAAAAATTCTCTAGACATTGCCAAATGTTCCCTGGGTAGATGTGATGTGTTTTCTCATAAGATGTGTAAGTGGTCATTTTGATTTCCTAGGGTGAAGGGCAGAAGGTGGAGAAATGTATAAAAACACAAAAAGATAGGAAGACAGGGATGTAGGTGTGGAACTTGCTGAACCCCACGGCTTCTGAGTCTGAGATGGATGGGTGTGGTGGGAGATCTGGCATGTGATGCGCTGTGGTTATCGGATACCAATACCACTGTGACTTATCCCTCACTATTTAGACAGAGGAGCCCATGTACTTGTGACGGTGACACATTGCTTCTAACAAAAACATCGTCCTTCCTACCCAGAACATGGAGTGCCAAGTCAAGTACAATTCTATATAAGGGCTTCACTTTGTTTTCCTAACTGGTTCCAAGTGCATCCTACTTCTTGGATCTCATGCTTTTCCTCAGCTAAAAGGGAGAAAGGGTACTGCAAGTCTTTGCCTTTGATCATTTTAGTGAAATCAGTGGGAATCTAGGAGGCACAGTTATTGCTGAAAGCTAGGGGTCTGGTGGGTTACTTTGAGCAGGTTATTTTTCTAAGTCCTCACTTTCTCATTTATAAATGGGATAAAGAGACTTCCCTGGTGGTCTAGTAGTCAAGATTCCACACTTTCAGTGCAGGGGGCATGGGTTTGATTCCTGGTTGGGCAGCTAAGGTGTAACAAGCTTGCCAAAACAACAACAACAACAATAGGGGCTTCCCTGGTTGTCCAGGGACTAAATCTCTGTGCTCCCAGTGCAGGGGGCTCAGGTTCAAACCCGGGTCGGGGAACTAGAATTCATATGCTGCAATGAAAGATCCCTTGTGCAGCTAAGACCTGGCACAGCCAAATAATAAATAGGGTAAAAAGAACCTTTCAAAGGATTTGTCGTGAGGATGGAGATAAGCCAAAAGTGCTTAGTACAGGCCCTGAAAGGGACTCAATGAACATTTAATTTTATTTTTATCAGCAAATGGTGATCAGAAAGATGAAAGAAATTGATAATAAGTTATATGAGGCATGATTACAAGATGTTTATTTTTATGAGGAAGAATTACAATGGACATAAAGACTATCTTCAACTGTCTGATGCAACTCTGTAAAAAGAAGAGTTTTTCCAAAAGACAAAACCAGAGATAAGAGAAGTGTTACAGGAAGGTGTATTTAGGTTCCAGAAGTTTTCCAACAACTGCTTCCACATGGTTAACTACTAGAAAAGGAGGGAGACTCTCCTCATGAGGAATGCCTGAGCAGGGACTGTTTGGGAAACTTCCTTTGCTGGATAGGGGAAAACTCCTACACATCCGTCAAGATCCATCTCAGTTGTCCCTACTTGAGAAAGTCTGTGATCACCTTCATGGTCCAGCCTGAATTCAGTGTCTTGAACTTGACCTCCCAGATTTTACAGTCGTTGCCTGTTAACCTGCCTCTTTCTGCATCTATATGGTTCTTCTTTTGTTCTCGGTTATTCAGCTCTTTAGACACATTGCCCATCGTAATACCTGGAACTGAGTAGAAACTCAGAAGATGCCAAGGGGAGAAAGAATTGAATGGACAGAAGAGATTTCTGATTTAGGAGAGGAAACTGACATTGATTGTGTATAAATTTTCATCCAACTGGAATATGTGATGTGTTCTTGAATTTTCTAATATCCAACTTATTTTTACCAAGATCTTATCAGGCTGTATATCCAGCAACAAAACAACAGCTTGAAGCAAGAAAGGGTAAACAAACCAACCAAATGTATTTGATTCCTCTAGCAATCCCACTCCTGGACATATACATGGAGAAGACCATAATTGGAAAAGATACATGTACCCCAATGTTCATTGCAGGACTATTTACAGTAGCTAGAACATGGAAGCAACCTAAGTGTCCATCCACAGAGGAATAGACACACACACACACACACACACACACACACACACANAGTCCTACCAATGAATATTCAGTATTGATTTCCTTTAGGATTGATTGACAGGTTGGATCCCTTGCAGCCCAAGGGACTCTCAAGAGTCTTCTCCAACACCACAGTTCAAAAGCATTAATTCTTCGGCATTCAGCTTTCTTTATGGTCCAACTCTCACATTCATACATGACTTCTGGAAAAACCATAGCTTTGACTAGACAGACTTTGTCAGTAATGTCTCTGCTTTTTAATATACTGTTTAGGTTTGTCATAGCTTTTCTTCCAAGGAGCAAGCATCTTTTAATTTCATGGCTGCAGTCACCATCTGCAGTGATTTTGGAGCCCAAGAAAATAAAATCTCTCACTGTTTCATCATCTATTTGCCAGGAAATGATGGGATTGGATGCCATGATATTCCTTTTTGCATGTTGAATTTTAAGCCAGCTTTTGCACTCTCTTCTTTCACTTTCATCAGGAGACTCTTTAGTTCCTCTTCACTTTCTGCCATAAGGATGGTATCATCTGCATATCTGAAGTTATTGATATTATTCCTGGCAATCTTGATTCCAGCTAGTGCTTCATCTAGCCCAACATTTTCCATGTTTTATTCTGCATGTAAGTTAAATGAGCGAAGTGACAATATACAGCCTTGATATACTCTGTTCCCAATTTGGAACCAGTCCGTTGTCCCATGTCCAATTCTAACTGTTGCTTCTTGATCTGCATAGAGATTTCTCAGGAGGCAGGTAAGGTGGTCTGGTATTCCCATCTCTTTAAGAATTTTACACTGTTTGTTGTGATGCACAAGTCAAAGGCTTTGGCATAGTCACATAAAGCAGAAGTCATTTAGCCGCAGCAGCAGCAGCAGCAGTGTAGTCAATAAAGCCAAAGTAGATGTTTTTCTGGGACTCTCTTGCTTTTTCCATGATCCAGCAGATGATGGCAATTTGATCTCTGGTTCCTCTGCCTTTTCTAAATCCAGCTTGAACACCTGGAAGTTCTCGGTTCACATACTGTTGAAGCTTGGCTTGGAGAATTTTGAGCATTACTTGGCTAGCATGTAAGATGAGTACAATTATGCAATAGTTTGAACATACTTTGGCATTGCCTTTCTTTGGGATTGGAATGAAAACTGACCCTTTTCAGTCCCATGGCCACTGCTGAGCTTTCCAAATTTGCTGGTATGTTGAATGCAGCACTTGTACTGTGTAGGATTTTGGAAAACAGCACAGTTCTTCAGAAGGGATTCTTTAATTTCAAGTCACTTTGACCTTGAAATTCTGCCACAGTAGTGCAACCCATTACCCAGAGAATATATTCTCTTTCAGTGGAGAAATAAATAGCAATTAAAAATAAAAAAAAATAAATTGAGTAACATTAGCCATCTGCTCTTCTAATTTCTCCAAGGCTATATTTTTCTCCAAGTCAGATAACCAGGTCCCAGTAGAAATGCCTACTCAGAACTGTAATATCATTCAGGCAGTTTTAAACAAAGATTCATATAACAAAATGCCATGTGTACTTATATCTTTGAAAACTTTGCAGTTGCTATTGATGTTAGCTTTTGTTGTTCAGTTCAGTTCAATTGTCCAGACATGTCAGAATCTTTGTGACTCCATCGACTGCAGCACACCTGGCTTCCCTGTCCATCACCAACTCCCAGAGTTTGCTCAAACTCATGTGCTTCGAGTCAGTGATGGCATCCAATCATCTTATCCTCTGTCATCCCCTTCTCCTCTTGCCTTCAATCTTTCCCAGCATCAGGGTCTTTTCAAATGATTCAGTTCTTCACATCAGGTGGCCAAAGTATTGGAGCTTCAGTATCAGTCCTTCCAATGAATATTCAGGACTGATAGATTTTAGGATTGCCTGGTTTGATCTTCCTGCAGTCTAAGGGACTCTCAAGAGTCTTCTCCACCACCACAGCTCAAAAGCATCAATTTTTCAATGTTCAGCTTTCTTTATGGTCCAACTCTTACATCCATACATGACTATTGGAAAAACCAGAGCCTTGACTAGATGGACTTTTGTCAGCTTTTGTTTATTGCTTATTATCTCTTGCTTAAAGACCTATACATTCTGCTTGAAAGTTTAGAGATAATCTTTAAAAATGCCTGTTAATACATGGAGATACAACTGTCATTAAGTAGTAAGACCTAGTATTTGAATTTTACCTTTCCTTGGCCTTCTCTGATAAGAGTCTTATGGCTAAGTTTTAGACTTTCCTTCTTATGTCTCCTAATACAATTTTTACCTGTTTCCCTTCATAATTCTGTCCTTTTGCTCTTGTTTTACAGTGTCTGTGCTTTTTATTGTAGGTCATCTCAAAGACTTTTTTTTTTGAAATATACAGTGCATAAGTACGGAATGATGAAGTAAACCTACTACTTCTTCATTTGCTTTAAAAGATACTTGGTTGGACTAGATGACCTCTGAGGTCCTTTCCAGCTCTAAATTTATGTTACTGTCAACAAAGACATACACAAAGTCTATTGACTTACGTGTCTGGAGACAAATGCAAAGTACTATATTCTTGACATATGTATATTTCTTCTTGAAAACAGAGCACTAGATTCAGCAACCTGCTAAGGGCCCTCTCCTTTATGGTGATAAAACAGGTGAACTGATTGCTCAAAAAATTCAGTTAAAATATCTTTGCACTTCTAAGCATCAACAAAAAAAATTAGAAACAGAAAAAAAGAAGAGCTTAATTATTTCTTTTGAGGCATTTTATAAATTTGAATAACTAAGCTTAGCTTGATGAGTGTAGCTAATTTAATGAAATTAGTCATATTTGAATATTGTCACAATCTTGCAGCAACATTAGCATTAAGTGTGATTAAAATTTATTTTGTGTGCCTTTATGGGTCCCTAAAGCATCAGCTGTCAACACTTTCATAATAAACTAGCCTTTCAAAGATTTCAGGAAACTTTTACATTCAGAGCAGGTGGTTGGGCCCTTGCCTCAAAGCTGAACACATCATTTCTAAGGTATATTTTCTGTTTGTATGAATTTAGAACATAAGACATTATCAATATCATTGTTTCTTTTGCTAGTTAAGAGAAAAACCATTGAAAATATAGGAAATTCTAGGTACTGTGTACTGAAAATTTACAAAAGCTGATTAAAATATTTCCTTAAGGCCACCTGAATTATAACAGAAAAATAAATGAGAAAACTCAAGGTAGAATTTAAGAGATGTGTTTGTGAAATATAAATATTATAAAAAATAAAAATTTCCCTGATGAAAAATAGAATATGACATCAATGAGAGAGGGCTGAATGTGAAGAGTATTGATCAACTGAATTTCAAGGGAAAATTTGTTTTCATTCAAGCAGCATCCAGTTTATTTACAAAGTTCTGTGCAGTGGTGTAATAGTGTGTAAAAGTTGCTTCAGTCGTGTTCACCTCTTTGCAACCCCGCAGCAGCAGCAGACTGTATAGCCCACCAGCCTTCTCTGTCTATGGGATTCTCCAGGCAAGAATACTGCAGTGGGTTGGCATACTCTTCTGCCAGAGATCTTCCCAGCCCAGGGATCAACATGTGTCTTATGTCTCCTGCATTGGCAGGTGGGTTCTTTACCACTGTTGCCACTTGGGAAGCCCTGGTGTAATAGTGTACCCCCCAAATTCATCCTGGCTGGAATCTCAGGAGGTGGCCCTGTTTGGAAATATGTCTTTGCAGATACAAGTAATGTAAGAATTGAAATGGGATCACCCTAGCATGGACCCTAAATCCAATGTGACAGAAAAGGACAGACAGACACATAGAGAAGAAGGTGATCTAAAAATGTAGGCAGAATTTGGAATAATGCGGCTACAAGCCAAAGAATTACATGGACTGTTGGGAGTCGCCAGAAGCTGGGAAGAGGTAGGAGAGAATTCTACTCTAGGGGCTTCAAAGGGAGTATAGTCTTTCAACACCTTGATTTCAGAAGGCTAGCCCCCAGATCAACTATGGTAGTTTGCTACTGTGACACTAGGAAACTACTACACTGATATTCAAAGTTTCTTTCTCTCTGATCTTGTTATGTTGGTGCTAGGTGCTCAATCGTGTCTGACTCTGTGACTCTGTGGACCGTAGCCCACCAGGCTCCTCTGTCTGTGGGATTTTTCTATGGGAAATGAATGGGTTGCCATTTCCTCTTTCAGGGGATCTTCCTGACCCAGGGATTGAACCTGTGTCCTGCACTGGCCAGGAGGGTTCTTTACCACTAAGNAGTCGGCAAAGTAATGTCTCTGCTTTTGAATATACTATCTAGGTTGGTCATAACTTTTCTTCCAAGGAGTAAGCGTCTTTTAATTTCATGGCTGCAATCACCATCTGCAGTGATTTTGGAGCCCCCCAAAATAAAGTCTGACACTGTTTCCATTGTTTCCCCATCTATTACCCATGAAGTGATGGGACTGGATGCCAATAGACTACATGATACAGAAGAAATGCAAGTGATCTGGAAGATAGAATAAAGTAAATCACCCAATCAAAATAGCAAAAATAACAACAAATTCATAAAATGAGAACAATTTAATGGATCTTTGGGATAATAATCATGCTACCAATGTTCCCATTACAGGGTTCCCAGAGGGAGAAGAGAGAGAGAAGGGGGTAGAAGATGTATTTCATGAAATTATAGCTGAAAACTTTCCAAACCTGAAGGAAACAGATATCCAAATATAGGAAGCACACAGGGTGCCAAACAAGATGAACCCAAATAGACTGATACCAAGAAATGAACCACATGGACCAGAGCCTTGTCAAACTCAATGAAACTATGAACCATGCTGTATAGGGCCACCCAAGACAGACAGGTCATGGTGGAGAATTCTGACAAAACATGGTCCACCAGAGAAGGGAATAGCAAACCACTTCAGTATGCCTGCCTTGCGAAGAGTATGAAAAGGCAAAAATATAGGACACTGAAAGATGCACTCCCCAGGTCAGTAGGTGCTCAATATACTACTGGAGATCAGAGGAGAAATAACTCCAGAAAGAATGAAGAGATGGAGCCAAAGCAAAAACAATATCCAACTGTGGATGTGATTGGTGATGGAAGTAAAGTCTGATGCTGTAAAGAGCAATATTGCATAGGAACCTGGAATGTTAGGGCAATGAATCAAGGCAAATTGGAAGAGGTCAAACAGAACATGGCAAGACTGAAAACCACTGACATTTTAGGAATCAGCGAACTAAAATGGACTGGAATGGGTGAATTTAACTCAGATGACCATTACAAATGCTACTATGGGCAAGAATTCCTTAAAAGAAATGGAGTAGCCATCATAGTCAACAAAAGATTCCAAAAAATCCGAAATGCAGTACTTGGATGCAATCACAAAAATGACAGAATGATCTCTGTTCGTATCCAAGGCAAACCATTCAATATCACAGTAATCCAAGTCTATGCCCTGACCAGTAATGCTGAAGAAGCTGAATGGCTCAAGGAAGACCTACAAGATCTTCTAGAACTAACACCCCAAAAAGATATCCTTTTCACAATAGGGGACTGGAATGCAAAAGTAGGAAGTCAAGAAATATCCAGAGTAACAGGCAAATTTGGCCTTGGAGTACAGAATGAAGCAAGGCNTGGCTCAAGGAAGACCTACAAGATCTTCTAGAACTAACACCCCAAAAAGATATCCTTTTCACAATAGGGGACTGGAATGCAAAAGTAGGAAGTCAAGAAATATCCAGAGTAACAGGCAAATTTGGCCTTGGAGTACAGAATGAAGCAAGGCAAAGGCAAACAGAGTTTTGCCAAGAGAATGCACTAGTCATAGCAAACATCCTCTTCCAACAACACAAAAGAAGACTCTACACATGGACATCACAAGAGGGTCAATACCAAAATCAGATTGATTATGTTGTTTGCAGCCAAAGATGGAGAAGCTCTATACAGTCAGCAAAAACAAGAATGTGAGCTGACTGTGGCTCAGATCATGAACTCCTTATTGCCTGATTCAGACTGAAATTGAAGAAAGTAGGGAAAACCAATTGACCATTCACGAATGACCTAAATCAAATTCTTTATCATTATACAGTGAAAGTGAAAAATAGATTCAAGGGATTAGATCTGATAGAGTGCCTGAAGAACTATGGATGGAGATTCGTGACATTGTACAAGAAGTAGTGAACAAGACCATCCCCAAAAAAGGCAAAATGGTTGTCTGAGGAGGCCTTACAAATAGCTATGAAAACAAGAGAAAAAAAGGCAAAGGAGAAAAGGAGATATACCTATTTGAATGCTGAGTTCCAAAGAATAGTAGGGAGAGATAAGCAAGCCTTCCTTAGTGATAAATGCAAAGAAATAGAGGAAAACAATAGAATGGGAAAGCCTAGAGATCTCTTCAACAAAATTAGAGATACAAAGAGAACTTTTCATGCAAAGATGAGCACAATAAAGGATAGAAACAGTATGGACCTAATAGAAGCAGAAGATATTAAGAAGATGTGGCAAGAATACACAGAAAAACTACACAAAAAAAGATCTTCATGACCCAGATAATCACAATGATGTGATCACTCACCTAGAGGCAGACATTCTGGAATGTGACGTCAACTGGGCCTTAGGAAACATCACTATGAACAAAGCTAGTGGAGGTGATGGAATTCCAGTTGAGCTATTTCAANAATCACAATGTTGTGATCACTCACCTAGAGCCAGACATCCTGGAATGTGAAGTCAAGTGGGCCTTAGGAAGCATCACTACGAACAAAGCTAGTGGAGGTGATGGAATTCCAGTTAAGCTATTTCAAATCCTGAAAGATGATGCTGTGAAAGTGCTGCACTCAATATGCCAGCAAATTTGGAAAACTCAGCAGCAGCCACAGGACTGGAAAAGGTCAGTTTTCATTCAAATCCCAAAGAAAGGCAATGCCAAAGAATGCTCAAACTACCGCACAATTGCACGCATCTCACATGCTAGTAAAGTAATGCTCAAAATTCTGCAAGCCAGGCATCAGCAATATGTGAACCATGAACTTCCAGATGTTCAGAATAGCTGGTTTTGGATAAGGCAGAGGAACCAGAGATCAAATTGCCAACATCTACTGGATCATCGAAAAAGCAACAGAGTTCCAGAAAACATCTATTTTTGTTTTATTGACTATGCCAAAGCCTTTGACTGTGCAGATCACAATAAACTGTGGAAAATTCTGAAAGAGATTGGAATACCAGGCCACCTGACCTGACTCTTGAGAAACCTGTATGCAGGGCAGGAAGCAATAGAACTGGACATGGAACAGCAGACTGGTTCACATAGGAAAAGGAATACATTAAGGCTGTATATTGTCACCCTGCTTATTTAACTTATATGCAGTGTACATCATGAGAAATGCTGGGCTAGTGGAAGCTTAAGCTGGAATCAAGATTGCTGGGAGAAATATCAATAACCTCAGATATGCAGATGACACCACCCTTATGGCAGAAAGTGAAAAACTAAAGAGCCTCTTGATGAAAGTGAAAGGAGAGTGAAAAAGTTGGCTTAAAGCTCAACGTTCAGAAAACTAAGATCATGGCATCCGTTCCAATCACTTCATGAAAATAGATGGGGAAACAGTGAAAACAGTGGCTGACTTTATATTTTGGGGCTCCAAAATCACTGCAGATGTTGATTGCAGCCACAAAATTAAAAGACGCTTACTCCTTGGAAGGAAAGTTATGACCAACCTAGACAGCACATTAAAAAGCAGAGACATTACTTTGCCAACAAAGGTCTGTCTAGTCAAGGCTATAGTTTTTTCAGTAGTCATGTATGGATGTGAGAGTTGGACTATAAAGAAAGCTGAGCACTGAAGAATTGATGCTTTTGAACTATGGTGTTGGAGAAGACTCTTGAGAGTCCCTTGGACTGCAAGGAGATCCAACCAGTCCATCCTAAACAGATCAGTCCCGGGTGTTCATTGAAAGGATTGATGTTGAAGCTGAAACTCCAACAATTTGGCTACCTGATTCGAAGAGCTGACTCATTTGAAAAGACCCTGATGCTGGGAAAGATTGAAGGCAGGAAGAGGGATGACAGAGGATGAAATGGTTGGATGGCATCACCTGTTGGACATGGGTTTGGGTGGACTCCAGGAGTTAGTGATGGACAGGGTTGCCTGGCGTGCTGCAGTCCATGGGGTCTCAAAGAGTCGCACATGACTGAGCAACTGAACTGAAGTCAACTCAACTCAAATGAATCAAGACAAACACAAAAGCAATAAACGAAGCATCTGTTGATACTACTGCTACTGTTACTGCCTACCACTGCCACCAAAAACATGGTTCCCATTCTTGGTCTTAAACCTCTAACAAAGATGGCAATAATGGTAAAAAGAGAAACTGCCTGATCAGGTGTTTTCCTCATCTCTTATCAGTGATTGTGTTTTTGTATCTTGTCTCAGTGAAGTTAGAAAAAGTTTCTATGCTGGACCACTTTAAATAGTTTGCAAAGAATTACAGCGTCAGATTTTATATATTATCCACCTGAAATGGTGTAAGTACACGTGAAAAGTATCATACTTTTTATGTGAATCTGAAACAAATTATATGCACTCTCAATAAAATGAAATTAATGTCATGGGGCATGTCATGTTTCAAGTGAGAAATGTTAGTAAAGTGAGGAGAAATGACTTCCTAATGATGAACTGCATGTAGATGTATCTGTTGCTGTTGTTCCCTGGCTAAGTCAAGTCCGGCTCTTTGTGACCCCATGGACTGCAGCATGCCAGGCTTCACTGTCCTGGATGTAGGCGCATTAGCACTTCCTTTTAATATTTCACCTGTTGAATAGAAAGAGAATTGGAATCTTGTTCATCAACATTTTAAAACATTTTTATAGAATGTAAATGTATCTGTACATGCCTTTTTCCCATGTTAGTGAGAAACCAGTCCTACTTGTGGAGTGAGTATTATTAAACTGCTGCCATACATTCCCAGAGCTGCTTTGAAGAAATAGGCACAAATGGTGGGTCTATTACTTCCTTCACAAAATACTTGCCTCATTTTTGTGTGTATTTTGTTCCCTCCTTCTCACTAAAATGTGAGTAATTTTTCAAGTCAAGTAGCCTCTATAGGGAGCCTTGAAATGTTTTATCCATTACTTGTAAAATTAGAAGGAAAAAAAAGTGATTAATGATTTGTTACAAACTCAAATAAGAAATCTCTGTTGGAAAAACTTTGATTTGATTTAGTAACTATTTTTTGCATGCAAATTAAAGTTCGCAGGGAGTTTTTATGTTGAACTAGCAGCCTAAATTAGTCATTTAGTGATGACAAAACCATTTAGCCCATGTGAAGAAATGCCTATGTTGATCTTTTGTTTATACATTGTTCAATGCAAATTTGTCGGTTGTACACACGTTAGGAAAAAGAGCACAAGAAGTTTTCAGCGTAAATGTTTTGTTTAGGTTGAAAATACAAGCATAAAGTGTAGCCAATGTAACCAAATAATAGTTGTGTCCGACTCTTTGCAACCTCATGGACTGTAGCCTGCCATGGTCCTCCGTCCATAGTCCATGGGATTTCCCAGGCAGGACTACTGGAGTGGGTTGCAGTGCGCTCCTCCACAGGATATACCTGGCACAGGGATTGAACACATCTCCTGTGTCTTTTGCATTGGCAGGTGGGTTCTTTACCACTAGTGCCATCTGAGAAGCCCTGTACATTTCATGTCTTTTTTTTTTTCTTTTTAATATACACAATGAGCTCTCTCATTTAATTAGGATCCAAATCAAGAAACACATTGCTAGAACCCCAGTAACCCCTTCAACCTGTTGTGCACTATCTCTTAGAATAACACTTATGGTGATTTGGACTATCATTGATTAATTTTTAAACTTTTAATGAATGGAATCACAGAATATATTCCTTATATTGCTTCTTTCATTTCATATTTAGCTTATAAAATTTGGAGTATAGTTGTAACTCATTCTCACTGCTATATATCAATAGTATGCTATTATATAAATATTTAACCATTTATTTGCTCATGCAATGTTTATGAATATTTGGGTTATGTCCAACTGGGGTCTATTCTGCATAGTACTTCTCTGAACATTTCTTATACCTTTCTGGTTAAGTATATACCCAGATACATGTCAGATAGTGGTTTATATCAGTTTAAGCTCCCATCCTCAAAGAGAGAGGATTCTAATTGCCCACCCCCGCCCCCATCCATGCCAATACTCAGTGTCGTCTCTTTTCATGTAAATCATTCTGGTGTGTACATATTACTATTGCATTGTTGTTCTTCTTAGCCTTAGTAGATAGAAAAGAATGCCTAATTTTATTCATGCATGCTTAACTTGAAGTATATTAAATGCCCTTCTTTTCAGTACTTTTATCTTGTTTAAATAATACATAATAATAGTGATCCCGAACTATTCAATAATATAGCAGCTTAAAAAAGATTCTTGATTAATTGTAATTCTGATAAGTTTAATCTAGGTTACTATGAAAATTAAAAATAAAAATAAGAAAGTCTTTACACTAATGTGAAACCTCATATTTTAATATTAAAAGAAAGTTTCATGATTTATAAATAAAGCAAGATGTGAATCAAAGAAGTGTTTATTTAAAATTAAGAGAGAAGTCTCAGTTTCCATTATGACAATATGTCTGTATTTCAAGAGAAACACAGCAATATCTTAAGGCAACCTTGTAGTCTATTAGTTTGTTCTCAGCCTGACAGCAACTGTAACTTCAACTCCTTATAGTAATAGGCAGCTGTTCTTTGAAGAGACTTTTGAAGAAAATAATATTTTCTCTTTTAATTATAAGCAGTTAAGCCTTTAAAAGGCTGTAGTTAACAGTAAAAAAACCAAAATAAAACACCTAAAAAAATACTTTGCACCAAGCTGATTATATCTCTAATTTGTATTAGTTGGTTTCAGGAGTTTACATTCATACTTATTGAGTGATTGTATTTAGAGCTCACATCCTTGGGTTCATATCCTTGCTGTATACTTAACCAACAATGCTGTTTGGGGAAAGTTGCTTAACCTATTCATATCTTAGATTCCCCAATCTATAGCATGGGGATAATTATAGTACAAATATTATATGGTGTATTGGTCTAGGTCCTCCAAGAAGTAGACACCAAAGGAGGACTAAACACAAGAGGGATTTTATTAGGGAAATGCCTATGGGAGAAATTGGAGAGGAATCTGGGTAAGGCTGAAAGAGCTGTTGGTGATGAAACAAGTGTGACCTAGAGTGAAAGAGAGACAAAAGGAAGGGTGAGTGGAAGGTTTCTGGCATGATGTATAGGCTAAGAAATGGTCAGCAAGGGCTCAGGGAATCCTGAGCCAACCCAGGCCATCAAAGGAATCCCGTGTCTTCCAGCAATGGGTTTGTATTAGTACCTCTGCTGCACTCAGTCATTGGTTGGAGAAGAGAAAAATATAGATTTCAAGCAAAGTAGCAGGTAGCCTAGTCAATGATACTTCCTATACTTTGAGGTTTATGAGGCACAATCTCATGGCTACAATAAATGATTATCATGGAGATAAAATGACAGACTCCAAAGGAAGTCATTAAGACAATGCTTGAAATCATAGATGTGCATTGATTTAGTTACTTATTCATATTATTCAACATGATTATTAATAAATGAAACACTAATGAAAGACCCACATGCACAATCAGTTTGAAATATTTGAAAGGAAAATATGACAGTGCTACCAAGACATTAAGGTGGCTCAGACAGTAAAGCATCTGTCTGCAATGCAGGAGACCCAGGTTCGATCCCTGGGTCGGGAAGATCCCCTAGAGAAGGAAATGGCAACCCACTCCAGTACTCTTGCCTGGAAAGTTCCATGGACTGAGGAGCCTGATAGGCTACAGTCCATGGGGTTGCAAAGAGCTGAATACGACTGAGCAATTTCACTTTGACTTTATGGTTTACTCGATTCTTCCTAACTAAAGAGCATTAGCATTAGTAGATGTTAATAATGAAGTGAAGTCGCTCAGTCGTGTCCGACTCTTTGCGACCCCATGGACTGTAGCCTATCAGATTTCTCTGTCCATGGGATTTTCCAGGCAAGAGTGCTGGAGTGGATTGCCATTTCCTTCTCCAGGGGAATCTTCCCAACCCAGGAATCGAACCCGGGTCTCCCGCATTGAACATATGCATAATTGTTTTCCCTCTACTATTTGTTATTGGATATTGCCAAGTTCCTAATTTATACTGGATTACCTAACTGTAAACCTATTTCTGCATAAAGAAATGGATTCAAGGTTGTTTTAAAAATAAAAAGATTTATTAATATTTTTACTCTTGTCATATCCAATTGATGTTATCCATATCAAAGAATTCCATCTTTTATTATCATAGGAAGGAACAGATTTGTAATTATTTTTGAAAATTGATCATTGAGTTTGCATTATCTTGCAAATAACTGAGTATTCTTTGAAACTCCTTTTATTTAGCCATATTCTCAACAGTGGAACGCACTTTTATCTTTTCAAAGACTTTCCATTGCTGTAGAAAATTCAGAGGGTGCACATGGATAATTGTGACACTCTTTTCAAATATAGAGAAAGCACATTACATTACAAATATGTGAAAATGCTTCCTGAAAATCTCTGAGGCCACTTTATTATGATACTCTGCCACTTTATTATGATACTCTAATGTAAGCAGACATATTACTCAGAGGAGAGTCTTAAGCATAGAGGGGATGGAATCTTCAGGGCATGTCCCGCACATCGTACTGTCTCCCATTTTTTCTCTCACTTTGTAAATAAAAGCCTAGATATTCTTCTCTTTCCATTTCCCCTGCTGGGAGGCCATTTTTTGCCCTGGAGTTCACATTAACTACATCGTCTGAGACCTATCTTTTTCCCTAATACTCCAAGGGCTAACTCAAGATATAATTTCTCCTTTAGTTTTTCCCTGAGTGTGTTAGTCCAAATGGCCTTCTCCATATGTTCAATGTTTTCTATTTGTGTTATCTTTACCTCTCACCAGGCATATACTTTTCCTTCTAACTAATCTTGTGACATACTGAACATCTCTTTCATTCTCAGTGCTGTGATTTAGCTGTTTACTTGTCTTTATGCCACACCACATTGTCAGGAAAATGAGGATAAGTTATATTATTGAAATTTGAATTAAAACTTTTAAAAATAATAAAATGTAATGAATGAATGCATGAATGAACAACTTAATTAATACATTATATTCCCAGGAATACAATGAACACTGTGAAAAGACAAATTGAGTCTTATACCTTCTTATAATCCTAGTCATGTAGCAAAGGACTGGAATATAGGAAGGGACACTTAGTGACACTCTTTGTGACTGGTGAATCTAAATACTTGCATGAATAGTAAGTTGACATTATATTTCAACTATATATGTATGTATATATATATATATATACACACACACACACATACACAAATATACACATATATATGCTGAAGCTGAAGCACCAATATTGTGGCCACCTGTTGCAAAGAGCCAACTCACAGGAAAGTACCCTGAAGCTGGGAAAGATTGAAGGCAGAAGAAGGGGGCAACAGAGGATGAGATGGATGGCATCACTGACTCAATGGACATGAGTTTTAGCAAACTCCAGAAGACAGTGAAGGATGGGGAAGCCTGGAGTGCTGTAGTCCATGGAGTTGCAAAGAGTCAGACATTACTTAGCAACTGAACAACAACAATATATTTGTGTGTGTGTGTGTATGTGTGTGTGTGCATGCGTGTGAGAGTGTGTGCACGCTAGGTCACTTTAGTCATGTTGATTCTGTGCAACCCTATGAACTGTGGCCTTCTAGGCTCCTCTGTCCACGGGATTCTCCAGGCAAGAATACTGGAGTGGGTTGCCATGCCCTCCTCCAGGGGACCTTCCTGACCCTCCAGGGGATCAGACCCATGTCTCTTATGTCTCTTGAGTTGGCATGAGGGTTTTCTACTACTAACACCACTTGGGAAGCCCATGTGTATGTACATAGGTATATATATGTGTATATATATATATATATATATATATATATATATCCTCTCTCTCTCTCTCTCTCTCTCACACACACACACACACACACACACATATATATATTTCTTTTGTAGTCCAATATGTAAAATAATTTGAGATTCATCTAAATACTGTATAAAATGAAATAAAGTGCCCAGATAATATGGATTCAGAATATGTATAATTCAGCAAGAAACTGTAAAAGATTAGGATGTCTATTAACTTTTTTTAGCATATTGGTAAGTAGCATTAAAAACCCAATTTTTGGTTGGGTCTTTTGAGAGGATAACAATAAAATAGTCTCTATTTGCATGCTAAGTTTTTTACCAGGAAAATAAACATTGCAGCTGTGCCAGGTTTAATTCCAAGAAAAAATACATTATTATATATTCTTAAAGGAGTAAAATTCTGAACTCAAATCTGTTCAAAACATTGTGGCAGAGAATACTGTGACCACATTATTAAGTCACGTGTCTTTCACTTTTCACTTTGTTAGCTATACTCAGCGTGTCGTTGGAAATGGAATCAAAGCCCAATCTGGAAATCCTGAAGTCAAAGTCAAAGGAACCGATCCTGTGATAAATCAGATTATTGATAAACTGAGGCATGTTATTCAGGTAAGTGATGATGTTCTATATATTTTTATTCTGAATGATACAGAAAGAGTGATGGATGTGATCAACCTGTAAATCCTATGTAATAATCCTATCTGAAGTTCAATATTGGAAGAAATTATTTGTATCCAGAGTTTTGGAAATACTTGGCTGAGTGATTTTCATAAGTAGTGTGCAACAGTATTTTAACAGATAGTTATGTATCTGTAGAAAGAGAACTTAGCTTCAGGATTTCAATAATAATGAGACTCTCAGGATAAGCTTCATCCCTAACAAATATGGTAGAAAAAAGATGGGAAATCCTGTTGTAGGTAATAAGAATGGAGCTGCTGTACAAAAATTAGTACACAGATTAAAGAATACATATTCACAAAGAAATAAATAGATTCTCAAAATATAGGGTTTATTAAAAGTACTTCACAGGAGGTTTTACTGATATGTTGCCCATTTGGCATAACATTTGCCCCTTCTTGATTTATAACTTTCAAAACCATATCATTTTCAATGTGGCAGTAGGAAATAACTCCACTTTTTTTTTTAGTCCTTATGTTAAATTGAGTCCCATTCTTTCATCTTTATATTAGTATGCAGATCTCCAATTATTTATGCTTAAGTTTCCTTCTAGAGTTATAAGAGATATCAAATAAAATGCTACCTTTGAGATCTGTCTTTTTAAAGTCTACTAGTATGATGTGATTGAAGTTTAGATTTTTACAGAAGATAGCAGAAAGTAATATTTTGTACAGGTTTTGCTACAATACCCACCTTTAATGTCTTAGAACATGTTCCCTCCTGAAAAGATCAGGAGAAATTTTGTTTTTGCCAGACTTCTGACTGCTGGTCATATGTGAGTGTCCTGGCAGGGGGAGTTGTAACATCCAGTGTAGTTATCAGGATCCACCACAGGATCAGGTTTGAAAAGGATCAGAAAATCATGTTGCGGAAGGGAGAATTTATTAATTTGGGACTAAGTATGGAACAAGGGGGGGGAGCAGAAATAGGAACATATTTCAGAATCTAATCTGTAGATTTAGGTGATCACTTATTTGTGCTTGGTAGTTCATTTTTTAAAAGTCATTGTAGATAGTAAATGCATTTATTAACAGTACTATAAAAATGCCATGTCTCATCATAGGGATAAACAATTATTCCCCTTGTCCTTTTTTGCATATCTAAGTATATGTTTAGCAAAATGTTTCTTAATATATTAGCCCTCAAACACCTTTCTTCTTGGTCTGCCATTGAACACACCTCATTTTCCACACTGTAATCTCTGCACTTAGAGTCATTAAACAAGTAGGTAGGGATTTTCCTTTGAAAAAAAACCACTTTGTAAATGTCTTAATCATTAATTTATGCCAAGTATGAATATTTACTGAGTTCCCACCATAGACCTGATTCTACACAAGGCATTTGAGGTTACGTGAGTGAACAAAGCAGACACAACCCTGCTCTTGTCAGGTTTATATTCTGAGAAAAAAAGAAAATGCGGTGCCTGTAACTAAAAATAGAGACAAATCAAGAAAACAGAGCAGGATGAGGTCGGAAAGGCACTTGAGAGAGAGCTAGTGGAGGCCTCTCTCGGGGTAGGGAGGATATTGCTGGGTTGAAACTGAGTGGCAAGGAGTCACTGGAAAGGAAGAAGAAATCATAGGAAAATCTGGGAGAACTGTGTTTGAGACAGAGGAATTAATACATTCATGGACTTGTGGCAGGAGTAGGTGAATTGTGTTCAGAGGACAAACAGAGAACCATGTCACTGAAGCAAAACAAGTACAGGGGAAACAAGAACATGAATTAAATTAAGGGGAATAGGGCATTTCAGATTTCTCCTAAGTAGGAAAGGAAACCATTTAAAGGCTTTAGGCAGAAGATGGTGCAATTTATGTTTTATAAAGATAATTTTGGCTTTACAATGGAAAATTTGACCCTGAGGAGCAAAAATAGAAAAAGAAAGGAACATAGGCAGAAAACCATGGTGATTGGGACTAGAATAAAAAGAGAATATGAGAAATATATATGAGAAATGGATGGATTTAGATGAATTTATGGTGAGTGGAATTATCAGGAATTGTTGATGAATTGGAAACTGGAGCAACAGAAAGAGAGTATAAGGATGATAAGTAAGTTTGGTGAGGTAATAATATCATTAAGTGAAAAAAAGGAATTCTTGAAGTGGAGGAGGTCTGGGGTTTGGTTGTTGGGTTTGGTTGGTCATGAATGGTTCTCTTAAGTTTGAGATGCCTGTTAGACTTTCCAGAGGTGTACCCAGGGTTCTTTGATGTTTCCAGGACTGGAAGTGCACATTTGGGAACATCATTATACAGATACTATTTAAGTCATGAGACTGTATGAGGTTGCTATTTTCCTGTTAGAATTTACAGCAAAACAATTAGAGGAGAATATAAAAGAGCAGAATGCTATAAAAAATGTATACTGTGAAAATCTTCAAATGGAGAAATCATTTATTTAAATATATGTGGTGCCTTGTAGATACTTAGAGAGTTGATCTTAGACAGACAAGGTATCTAGTAATATTAACTTTTTGTGGCTCAGCTGGTAAAGAATCTGCCAGTAATCTTGCCCACAGTAGTAGATATAATGGTCATCTGAGTTAAATTCACCCATTGCAGAGATTCCTAATATTCCAAAGACTCCTAATAATAGGAATATCTGCTAGATATAAATCTTTTCACAACTTTTTTCTTTTGCAATTAATTTCTGGATATTGAGTGTTCTTGCCTGGAGAATCCCAGGGACGGGGGAGCCTGGTGGGCTGCCATCTATGGGGTCGCACAGAGTTGGACACGACTGAAGCGACTTAGAAGCAGCAGCAGCAGCATTGTAACCAAGAGTCCTTTCATTAATAATNTGCCTGGAGAATCCCAGGGACGGGGGAGCCTGGTGGGCTGCCATCTATGGGGTCGCACAGAGTTGGACACGACTGAAGCGACTTAGAAGCAGCAGCAGCAGCATTGTAACCAAGAGTCCTTTCATTAATAATTTTAGGTACTTTGATAAATCTTGCTAAATTTTTCTCCTTGAAAATTATGGGAATTTATATGTCAAGCAAAGTGTATGTGTCAGCTTCCCCTACATATTGAGGGTATATGTGAGATCCTGGCAGTGACTACACATGAGTGTTAGGAAATAGTATGGTGCTCTAGGGACCAAAGTAGCAGCATTTTAGAAATGTTACCCTGAGTTCATCACCTGGGAGTACTCTAAGAATGGCCAAAATGAATATTTTTAATTAGAAAATAGTTTATAAAATTTTCCAAGTTTTCCTAGAGAAAGGTCATAGCAAAAACAGACTTAATATTATTTAATTGATTAGAATAAGCCCTATGTTTAATTCCTGCCAAGAAAAAAAATTGAAAGAAAATTCAATATAAATGAATAGTCTGGGTTATAGCTTCATCCTCAGGGACTATCTCAAGCCCTTCAAAGTCCACTCAGTGCCTCTGAAGATTCTTCTGAATTGGAAACAAGACCTTGGAGACAAGAAGGTAGTCAATCCCGGTTTTCCTTCATCTGTGATTCTGGCATCTTTCACTAGACAAGCCACCATTCAAACCCTCAGAGGGAATATCTGACAGTTTCCTACACTCCACAATCACTGTGTAAAGTGGGCATTGCTTTTGCTTATGAAATCTACCTGCCATAAATATAATTTAGCCATTAACCTTCCAGTGAGGAATTGTTTAAAGGTAGGAATTATAAAAGATTAACATAAACTTTCTTCAGATGCTTGCAGCAGCTTAAACTGCCTTTTGATAATAATTTGGAAGGGCTTCCTAAGTGGCCCTAGTGGTAAAGAATCCTCCTGCCAATGCTGGAGACACAGAGATGCAGTTTTGATCCCTGGTTTGGGAAGATCCCCCGGAGAAGGGATTGGCAACTCACTCCAGTATTCTTGCCTGGGAAAATCCCATGGACAGAGGAGCCTGGCGGGTTACAGTCCATGGGGTCACAAAGAATCCAGTACGACCGAGCACATGAACATGATAGATTAGAAATAGCACTTAGTTCCTCTTAGAACATCTGAGAGAATAAATATATTAATGTTTTAATTCAGACTTTTTCTTCTAGTAAACTTATTCTGAAACTTCTTGTTCATATTGACTTCGTTTAAGAAATGTTGTCAGCAAAAAAGTCATAGTTATGCAGCAATTTATCTATAAGCATTAAATAACATCTACTATTTTTCAAAGAAAATTATGTCAGTGGTTANTATTCTGAAACTTCTTGTTCATATTGACTTCGTTTAAGAAATGTTGTCAGCAAAAAAGTCATAGTTATGCAGCAATTTATCTATAAGCATTAAATAACATCTACTATTTTTCAAAGAAAATTATGTCAGTGGTTAAAATCCTAACTGCTAAGTACTGTTAGTTGTGAACGATAATGGCCCATTGCTTAGAAGCTACTTTACCTGCTTTCAATATGAAACATAAAAAGTAATATCATAGTAATTTTCTATAAATCTTTTATTGTAAAACCAATGTTATGGTGTTGCTAAAAGAAGTAGATTTAAGTAATATTTTATTTTTTTGAACAATTCCAATACATACAAGTTACTATTGGTTTCTATTAAATATTCATTTTTATAGAGAGACTATTACTTTAGAAAAATGTCTTCCTGTACAAAATAAATTTGATTTTTAAATGTGAGAAAAGCAATGATCATAACCATTTGTTTAAAGTTACAAAATATGTAGATATTTTATAATATATATTTCAGTAATCATGACCTGCTGGGTTCAAGCAGAGATAAGAGACTTTTTTTTTTTTAATTTTGCTTTACAATACTCTATTGGCTTTGCCGTACATCGACATGAATCCACCACAGGTGTACACAAGCTCCCAATCCTGAAT
>SJYV01010808.1:72595-87720 GCA_006410875.1 Neotragus pygmaeus | reverse complement strand
ACTCTATTGGCTTTGCCGTACATCGACATGAATCCACCACAGGTGTACACAAGCTCCCAATCCTGAATTCCCCTTCCACCTCCCACCCTACAACGTCTCTCTGGATCATCCCCGTACCCAGCCCCAAGCATCCTGCATCTTGCATCGAACATAGACCAGCGCCTCGTTTCTTACATAATAGAATATATGCTTCAAAAACTATGCTAAATTGCCTCTTTGCTTTTATTTCAATTTTTTTCCTAGGATACCAGTATGATAAATAGTAACTTTAGAGCTATGATAGGCTATGATGAAATTCTAATTGAGATCTCAATGGATAAGGTTAGCATTTATAAATACAAAAAACAATGACGTAGGATTTTAAAAATACATTAGTATCTCAATATTTCTGAATCCTGAAAACAGTCTAAACTTTTTTCATTAAATCACCTACTATAAAACGCTTTTAGGAAACCTTTTCCTGGTAATAGCTTATCACTGCTACAAAGAGCCAGTTGGTCAATTCCTAATTAGAAACTATTTGACCACAAAGTGTCAGCTGACTGTGAACTTCTTCCACTTGTACCAACCTCCTTCCTTGCTCAGAAAATCACTACAGCACCCTGACTCCTTCCTGCTAATCTCTGCTACACACCAATGTCATGTCCCCAGGTTCACTGTATTAATATTCCAGAAGGATAGTCACTTCTTGATTTTGTATTAGCAATGCAGTAGTGACCAAAGCCCAATTAACTTTTGGTTCAGCAGAAAATATTTGAAATGCACTAAATAATTTTGAATGGTTATCTAATTTAGCAATCTGTTTGATCTGAGTAAAGTCAATGGAAGGTTGCTTTCTGAAGTGTTTAGTATAATGCACTCACTACACTATTGGTCATTTCATTTAAAAAAATCAATCGTCAGCATAAAACCAACCTTTCCAATTAGTGTAAAATCAACTAAAAATGCAAGTTTAAAATCTCGTTTTGATGGGATTTGGATTGGCCATTTGTAATTTATATATTTGGCTGGTGAGAGCCGGGCTGGCCCACTAAGCACAGGCGGCTGGCCTAAATCAAATCCCTTATGATTATACAGTGGAAGTGAGAAATAGATTTAAGGGCCTAGATCTGATANGAGAGGGAGGGGAGGAGGGAGGGGGAAGAACTAGGGAGGAGGAGGAAGCATCAGAAGAAGTGTCATGTGTGCTCTGGGGAATGAATGAGTTTTAGCCTATACTGTAACCCTTGTCACCTTAGGAAATAAAAGGTTTCCAACTAAGGTCACTTCGCAATAACTGCCACACGCCCAGCCACTGTTTAGGAGTGCCCGGCAGCAAACCCAGGCCTGGAGATTACTCAGCGAGAGCCCAATGCTACCCAAGTGTCATCTCGTTTCTGTAAAACAGTGTCATAAACTTAACTCAGGATATGGTCTTGAAATGTCTTTTCAATGCAAGAAAAGAAGCCGAAACCCCTTCGGAGAGCTCACTCCGACTTCCCTCCCGGTGGACGGGGGCAGGTGTGGAGGGCCAAGCCTCCCGTGCNCTGGCAGCAAACCCAGGCCTGGAGATTACTCAGCGAGAGCCCAACGCTACCCAAGTGTCATCTCGTTTCTGTAAAACAGTGTCATAAACTTAACCCAGGATATAGTCTTGAAATGTCTTTTCAATGCAAGAAAAGAAGCCGAAACCCCTTCGGAGAGCTCACTCCAACTTCCCTCCCGGTGGACAGGGGCAGGTGTGGAGGGCCAAGCCTCCCGTGCTTTCCAGCTGAGGCTGCCAGCCTCAGTCTCTGAGCAAAGGCTGGGCGGCAGCCACACCCGCTTTTTACCACCATGCTGTCACAGTTCTGGCATGTGGGAAGGGAGGGCACACCAGGGGCCAATTTCCAAAGCTGACTCACACACTCCACAGGAGACTATTCACAGTTCTATCATATTTAATTCTATCCAAGGCAAATGCAATTTTTAAATTTTTAAAAAATAATGAGAATTTATGAAAAAGTTAAATAATCAGATGTGTAACAGCAGAAAGGCAACATCTCTGAGGCTGAGAGGACTAAGAAATGTAACTTAGAGAAGCTATGACTATAGGAAAGGATTAACGAATCCAGGGAACTCCAACTGGAAGATCATGGAGCCTGTGTCAGCCCCTGGTTTCACTGGTGAACAAGCTGAGGACACAGGAGGCTCCGGGACGTGTCCAGGGTCTCAGCAGGCCGGCTGGGAGGGCCCGACCTGAGGCACGGACCTGAGGCTCCTAAATTTCAGCTTAGGACCTGCAAGAGCAGAGTGAATTCTCTCCTTCACATTTAGAATAGACACCTATCCTGCCAACTCGGACTGACCTTTCCTCCGGGTCAGGAAGCCCGGAGGTCACTCTCAGTGCTGGGGAGACGTCTCCACTCGACTGTGTAAGGGTTAAGGGTCAAGGTGGAGAAGGAAATGGCAATCCACTCCAGTGTTCTTGCCTGCAGAACCCCATGGACAGAGGAGCCTGGCAGGCTACAGCCCATGGGGGTCACAAAGAGTTGGACACAACTGAGTGACTAACACTAGACTATACTCCCACTGGTCACAGTGGCTATCATTAAAAAATCTACAGATAACAAATGCTGGAGAGGCTGTAGAGAGAAGGGAGCCCTCCTACAGCGCTGGTGAGAACATAAGTTGGTGCAGCCACTATAAAAAANCTCCGAGAGATGGTGATGAACAGGGAGGCCTGGTGTGCTGCAATTCATGGGGTCGCAAAGAGTCGGACAGAACTGAGCGACTGAACTGAACTGAATTTATATATTATCATTTAAAGAGTATGTAGCTGTTTTGTGTTAGATAAAATCTTGACTCTGTATTTACTCTGATGCTGGTACATCATCATTACCTAGTAAGATTTAAGCCATTTATTTGCCAGGTTTTGTTTGTCAAACATACCAAAAAATTTTGGACAAATTTTTATACTTTTTATTTAGGTGATTAGAACAAACAACAGCCATTTAAGGATTAAAATATTTAATCTTTCTGTTTAAAATGTAATGTGAAGTATGTCTTGTTTCACAAAATGAGATTCTAGCCATCTCTAACTGAAATCAGATTTCTATAGCTTTATATTATAAATAGTTCTCATTTATAAGTAAGAAAAGTAATGTTTGACAATTAGTAGATGTAACTATCCATTCAGCAACTTTAAAAAACTAAAAATAAATTTTCTTTTAGTTCAATAAAATTCATTTGCCATAGTATAGCTAGGTGCTAAAGAATATGACTTTTGAGTTGTCACAAGGCATATGACTAAATTCCAGCTCTTGTAGGCACTGGGTGTGTGCTGATACTCACTTTATTGGTATCTTTGTCTCAAAATAATTTTGATTTATATCAAAAACACAAATAACAAATGTAGGATGTGAAGAAAGTGGAGCCCTCAAACATTGTTGGTGGAATGTAAAATTTTGCAACTACTTTAAAAAATAGGTAGTTCTCCCAAAGACTAAACATAGACTTACTATATGCTCAGAAATCCCACTGCTATGTATACATCCAAGGGAAAAGAAAGCCTATGTTTACACAAAACTTTGTACGCAGATGTTGATAGCATTATTTGTAATATTCAAAAAGTAGAAATAACTCCTTTTTCCCCCTTGCAGTCTGGAGGTGTATTTTCTGAGGAAAAACTCTAACAGGATGATTCTTGGCTTATAACTGCTGCCAGATGACAGAGCAGAGTGAATCACAAGACAGGAAACAGAGGAACTAAGTGAAAAGTCACAGACTGACCAGCTTATTTGCAGAATGCTAGCATGCAAGTGGAGAAGGCAATGGCACCCAACTCTAGTACCCATGCCTGGAAAATCCCATGGACAGAGGAGCCTGGAAGGCTGTAGTCCATGGGGTCGCTAAGAGTTGAGCACGATTAAGCGACTTCACTTTCACTTTTCACTTTCATGCACTGGAGAAGGAAATGGCAACTCACTCCAGTATTCTTGCCTGGAGAATCCCAGGGACAGAGGAGCCCAGTGGGCTGCCATCTATGGGGTCGCAGAGTCGGACACGACTGAAGCGACTTAGCAGCAGCAGCATGCAAGCACAAACCACTCATGTAGAAAATCAGATAACTCTTCTTTGAAGAAACTATCAATTCTAGGGCAAATAATTCCTTATACCAATTGGCTCTACACCCATTGCTGGTGAAATCCTCTATTATATCTTATACATATACAGTAATTTCCAGGTAGTTTCTAATACCCAATATCAGTGGACAATTAAGGATCACTGGTGCACTGAAGAAAAGTATGAAGAAACATGCTAAAGCATAATACTAACAAAAAAGAAACGAGAAAATACAGACAAAATAGGAAGAAGCAAATACACAAAAGCTATATGGGTGTATGTGTGTTCAGTCATTTCTGACTCTTTGTAACCCTGTGGACTGTAGCCCACCAGGCTTCTCTGTCTATGGGATTTTCCAGGCAAGAATACTGGAGTGGGTTGCCATTTCCTTCTCCAAGGGATCTTCCCAACCCCGGGATCAAACCCGTGTTTCTGCATCTCCTGGAGACATTAGTGGGCAGATTCTTTACCACTAGTGTCACTTGGGAGGTCCAAAAAGCTATATGAATATCCCTCCAAACAATTCATAATAAATTGTATCCTTAAACAATAATACATTGCTTCTAAAGAAGTAATAAAAGAATAAGAAAAAGCTTCTGGAAATTAAGAATATGTAAAAATTTACAATTCAATATATGGGTTTTAAAGATAAAGTTGGAGAAATATTCTGTAAAATAATGACACAAAAAAGAGAGAAGGAAATAGAGAAGTAAAATGATAATCTGTTAAAATTTTACTCTAGGAGATCCTTATAATAAGAATTTCTTAGAAAAGAACCAAACTAATACAGAGAAGGAATTTATCATTTAAATAATAAGTCATTTTTTCCAGAAATGAAAAGTTATGATTCCAGATTGAATCCACCAAGCAACCATTACAATAAATGAACATATACACACATACAAAAATAATTATGAAATTTATAAATATTGAAAAGAAGATATTAAAATCTTCCAGTGGAAGAAAACAACTGAACAAAATACATACAAATCCATGCAAAGAAAGGGGATCAGATCTGTAATTTCTTATTGGTAGGAATACTAGAAGCAAATGGAAAGGCAATACCTTCAAATTATGGGACAAATGATTTCTGACCTGAAATTCTATATGTGGTTGAAATAGCAATCAAGTATAAGGATGTATTAAAAAGTTTTACTGATAAGTAAAACTACACAAATTTATATATTGTATACCTTCTGTGTAAAGCTTTGGCAAACAGTAACTAAGAAATGAGAAGCTATGGGGTCCAGGAAACATGACGTTGAATACATCAGATTAGGGAAAAGGATGACTATGGGAGGGAATTTTGCAAACCAGAAAGAAAAAAAGAATCACTAACTTGAAGCAATGTGTTGGAATTTATGGGGCAGAAAAATGTATTTGGCAGATTTTCTAGAGCATTTGAGAAAAAAATTAGATAGATACAAGGCAAAGTCTGCAAATTGATAGATCCTATGGCAATTATAGGGTTTTCCAGGTGGTGCCTGCCAATGCAGGAGACATAAGTGACTCAGGTTCAATCCCTGGGTTGGGAAGATCCCTTGAAGTAAGAAATGGCAATCCACTCAAATATTCTTGCCTGGAGAGTCCCTTGGACAGAGGAGCCAAGTTGCCTGTGGTCCGTGGGGTCTCAAAGAGTCGGACATGACTGAAGCAACTGAGCATGCAGCAAATGGCAATTGTAGATTATAGGAAAGCCAAAACCTTTTCATGAAAAGATATATAATCATAGTACACTGTTTTCCTAAACTGAATAAGATATTTGTAGATACAACTATTACTGTAATCACAACTTTGCTAAAAGTAATAAATTACCTGGATGGGGAAAAGGAAAGTGGAGTATATTGGTATAACAGAAAATCAATAATTATTGCTAAGATGATAGTAAGAAACAGAAACATTACCTATTGAATAAAGGTTTAGACATGTAAGGTTAATGCTAGAACAATCAGTGGGGTTGATTATTACTACCCCACAGACAGGAAACATGGTCTATAAAGTGCTTTGGGTGTAGAAATATCTTTTTTTTTTCTTTTTTAAATTTTAATAGACATTTGGTACTACTCATTTTTCAATAAATATATTTATTATCCTGACCATCATAAATATAATTTTAAAAAACAAAAGAAAAACTCTGCATCATGTTTTTTGTGGAACTGCAGCATTTGGTCTTTTGTATCTCAAACCTGATCCTCCTCTCTTTACAGTATTCTTATATCTACTCTCCCTATACTCCTCATTGTTTGAATTCTTTCAATATCCCAGGTTCCTTCTTACTTCTAAGTCTTCCATTCTCTCTCTATTTTCAAGAAAAACACTTGTACTTGGGAAAAACTGCATCTCTTTTTTCTGTATCTCATAGTCACTCATGATATCTCAATTTCCCCAGTGAAGAGCACATGTATTCCTACATTCTTCTTGGCACTCTGTAACTGACTTCCAAGAGCACTTTAGAGAAGAAAATAAAATTTTCTTTAATCAACAACCAGGGTATTGATCATATCCACAGTGCCCTCTTTTTCTCTGTGCCCATTTTTTCTGTACCCAAAATATCTTGGTTAGTACACTCATTATTTTTGACCTTAAAGTTTGTCTTCCTATTCACTGATTTTAGTGTTTTGAACCATATCTAGCAAACTTGACTAATCTTTAAGTTTGAAATTGGCCAGTATATTTGCTCTGATTAAGTATTGCTGAGAAACTTCTCCTCTAGCTTTTTTCTGGATATTAATTCAAGTTCATAGTTTTACCACTCATTGAATTCTGGTTAGCTGGGATTATAGTCGTTCATAAAGCTTCCCAATCAAACAACCCAGCTTTGCTCTTCTTGTTATTCACAGTTTTCTGGGTCATGTGCTGTCCTTTCCTGGCAAATGTCACAACTTGACTCCCAATACCCCCAAAGTCTGGCATGCAAAATGAATCCACCTAACGAGCTTTGGTAGCACTCCTTTGCCAAATGATTGGCTCATGCATAGTTCAGCTTTTAGCAGGCATATTATGGGCCCTAATGCTTTGCAGACTCAATAAATATAGTCTATAATCACTTGAATATCATTTTATCAATGTATTTTGAAGATGTAATTTGGCGGAGCAGAATGTTTCTAGATGTATCTTGCAGGTAAGTAGTCCTTAACCAGAAAGTGAAAGTGTAGTCACTCAGTCGTGTCTGACTCTATGAGACCCCATAGACTACTGTAGCCTGCCAGGCTCCTCTGTCCATGGGATTCTCCAAGAACACTGGAGTGGGTTGCTGTTTCCTTCTCCAGGGGATCTTCCTGACCCAGAGATTGAACCCGGGTCTCCCACACTGCAGGCAGACACTTTATCATCTGAGCCACTAGGGAAGCACCTTAACCTGATGGCCCCCTATAGTTGTTGTGTGGTTTTTTTTTTTTTAATTTATTTATTTTTTAATTTAAATTCATTTATTTTAATTGGAGGCTAATTACTTTACAGAACCCCTTATAGTTTTGAAGCAGTGGATGCACCTTGAAAGTAGGCTGACTTATGAGAGGAAAACGGTCACAGGGAATCAATGGGAAAGTTTCTTAGGTATATTGAAAGTTTCTTAGGAATATTGAAGTGAAATAAACACTGTATAAAGATTCACTAAAAACTAGGCTAAGTAAAAGTCTATGATAAAATGATAAAATTAGAATATGAATTATAATAACCTTAAGAAATGTGATAAGTCCTATGAATGTAAATTCTGCCTCTGTTATGTGTTTAGCATTGATGTGGTAGAAACTTAATCGGTTTCATTAGAAATAAAACAAATCATGAATTTTATAGTAATGAGTTTGAAGAGGCACTTATATACCTTTATATAAGGCAGATCATTTGCTATTTCTGAAAATGATCATTTTGAAATTTTATATCTGGAAATATATTATCAAGCCAACCCTGAAACTCATTAAACAGATGGTAAAATCTAATTTAACTTCCTTTAACGCTACTTTTCTTTTTATCTTACAAAAGCAATTGAGCTTGTCAGCTTTTAATTACAAAAGAGTAATTTGAATTTTTTAGATATGTATAACAAACCATGATAGTTGCTAAATTTACTATATCCTACTGACTTCCTATTGTGCACATTGATTTTTAATTTAATGATAAGAAAATCCTCTTAAGATTTTTGTGAAAGGATCACATTATCAGAAGAGTAGTTTAAATTTTCTACAAAATAAATGTTCTTGAGGCATGTAATAGATCTTGAAATGAAACCTAATTCCTAAAGATTTTAAAATATTTGATTTGCACCCATTAAAATTTATATGAAGTTTAAATTTTATATTTTCCCATTTTTAAAAAAGTGTGAAACATACCTCAATAATATCAGTGAGTTATTTATACATTTTAATTGTGAGTATCTATGTTTTGACTGTGTACTGTGTTCTTTCATTGATAAAAAATGAGTAGCAAAATTATTATGTCATCCAAGGACACAATGACCTTATTATAAAACTTATTTTCAATGTCTATTTTACAAATATTCTCACAATTAGAAAAACTTTCATGTTTCTGTGCTAATTCATTATAACATCATCTTTTAGCCTAATCTTAAAAAATACCTCTTTTTCTGATATTTTAAAATATATTGCATCTCAACATGTAGCTTCATTTCTTGAGTTTGTAACAAGGGAAAATATTCAAAGTATTCTACATTTAAAACAAACCTTTATGCATAATGCCGCTTGTGATACCTTTTAACTACCATCTCCATTATATCATGGGCCATACTTGTATTTACTCATTGTGTCTAGAAGAGAGCATGTAAACATAAGAATTTCATATATGTTGAATGAATGAATGGAATTCATAGTTAAATGGATCACTACAGGTAAAATTTAAATGGAACAGAAAAGTGAATGTTCCTAATGATCAAATACTAACTTTTTAATATCATTCTAATAACAAATAAGATGCTTGCAGTCTTGGATGACAATTTCAAAATACTTGTACTGTTTTACTCATTTGTTGACTCATTTATTCACTGAACAAAGTGGTTTAGTAGCCCCTAGGAGCCAGGTACAGTAATAGATACAGGGAGCACACAAAATGATTTAAATGAGAATGTTGATGAGAAACAACGTGTATCACACTTAAGAACTAGTCTGCTGCTGATCAAGTAAGGGAAGGGAGTCTGACCATATTTCTTTACTTCATTCAACAAATATTATTGAGGCTGTACTATGGATCAGGAGATTTCCTAAGTAGTAGATATATAAAATTGAATAAGACTGTACCTACTTGTAGCAAAACATTGCTATAATAAAAAAGATAAAGAAATTCATTTTGTGAGATTTCTGATCTAGCTTCAGAGAATTTATCCCAGTTCCAGGAATGTAGAAAGGCATTCAATTGAGGTTGAATATGAAATGAAGGAGAAGATATTTCATAAAATACTGTGATACCACTTCAATTAGAATATAGTTATAACTTATTTTTTAACATTTAGAAACAATTTTCACATTTTACTTTTTTTATTTTAATTATTTATTTTATTTTGCTTTTTTATTTTTTAACTTTTTATTTTTTATACTTTATTTTACTTTAAAATACTCTATTGGCTTTGCCATACATCAGCATGAATCCACCACAGGTGTACACAAGCTCCCAATCCTGAATCCCCCTCCCACCTCCCACCCCACGACGTCTCTCTGGATCATCCCCGTGCACCAGCCCCAAGCATCCTGCATCCTGCATTGAACATAGACCGGCGCCTCGTTTCTTACATGATAGTATACATGCTTCAATGCCATTCTCCCAAATCATCCCACCCTCTCCCTCTCCCTCAGAGGCCAAAAGACCGTTCTATATGTCTGTGTCTCTTTTGTTGTCTCACATACAGGGTCATCATTACTATCTTTCTAAATTCCATATATATGTGTCAGTATACTGTATTGGTGTTTTTCTTTCTGGCNATGCTTCAATGCCATTCTCCCAAATCATCCCACCCTCTCCCTCTCCCTCAGAGGCCAAAAGTCCGTTCTATACATCTATGTCTCTTTTGCTGTCTCACATACAGGGTCATCATTACTATCTTTCTAAATTCCATATATATGTGTCAGTATACTATATTGGTGTTTTTCTTTCTGGCTTACTTCACTCTGTATAATAGGCTCCAGTTTCATCCATCTCATTAGAACTGATTCAAATTTATTCTTTTTAATGGCTGAGTAATACTCCATTGTGTATATGTACCACTGCTTTCTTATCCATTCATCTGCTGATGGATATCCAGGTTGTTTCCATGTCCTGGCTATTATAAACAGTGCTGCAATGAACATTGGGGTAGATGTATCTCTTTCAATTCACTAACTCTGTTAGTGAATACATGTATACATTTCAATACTGCCAAACATTTCCCCAAAGTTGCACACCAATTTACACCTGCCATAGCAGCAAAGGAACATTTTGATTTTGACATTCTGTCAACATTTGTTTTTTCTTGTTTTGTTTCATTTTGTTTTGTTCCATTTTAGCCATTTGGATGGGTGTATACTGGTATCATGGGAAATAGATGGGGAAACAGTGGAAACAGTGGCAGACTTTATTTTGGGGGGGCTCCAAAATCACTNGACTTTTGAGAGACTTGTTCTCTGGGGCTATCAGAGACATTGCTTGACTAATTAAAAGGTTTTCACTTGGTTTTATTTTCTTGAGTCTTGTTTCCATTTTCCTGATGGAACTTGTGGAGAACCCCACCCCCAACCCCACTTGATCACCAGCATGTTGGTGTATTGGTCATAGGGAGTCCTGGGAAAGAGGGTGGCAGTTGCGCTATGGTGGCTAAATTGATCCTGATTCTTTGAAATTACATAATAAATGAGAAAAGTTGGGTTTTCAGAAGGTAACTGTTATAAAGGAAACCATGTTCCATTTAAATAAGACCTGCCTTAGATAAGACTAGGAAAACTAAGATACTGATGCTGGAACACATTTGGACTTGATGTAGGAAGACACCATAGGGTCGATTCAGTAAGATGTCTGGTGTCTAAATATGACACTATTGCAACATTTTTAAGTTTTCAAAGAGTACAAGAGCATTTAAGATTCCTCAGATGGTTTTCCTTTCAAATTTGCAACTTATATATCTTTTTTTTTTTGTAATTACAGTCTAAACTGTTCTTAGTCTTAGTTGCTAGAATCAAAATTTTGCTCAGCATGATTTTTTAAAGTGGTATATTGTTTTTGCAATGTTTCAGAGAGAAAATGCATGTCTAGTTGTAGAGCTGATTATGTGATAGTCTTTGAGTCCTATTGCCTTTTCCCAAGTCTTTGGAAAAGTGGAACTTACAAGAGACATAGAGTAGGATTAATGTAATTCCAAAGATGCTGGAGGAGTTACAGCTATGCTGAGGAACCCAGATATTATTTGAGAGAAATTCTTTGAATTGAGACTGAATGTATTAAGATATCAAATTGTTGGAAATTTCTGACTTGAATTTCTTTAAGCCAGAAAGCGTGGGTGATTTCATTTTTTGGATTTAAGTTTTCCTACTAAGAGGAGAGAATTAATAATCTGCAAACATGAATTTTTTTATATGGCAACAACTGTATTATTTCAAATATGCTGGCTCACAGCACTCACTGTCTAACATGTCCTGTGAGACCCACTTGACTACATGACAAGGAAAACTTAAGATTGAAATTAGATTGGAATAAAATGTAATTAATATAAAAATTTTTCATCCATTTAGATCTTCTGAATATATAAACACTGGATCACAGGCAACTTGTTCTAGGAGAGNCTGTGAGACCAACTTGACTACATGACAAGGAAAACTTAAGATTGAAATTAGATTGGAATAAAATGTAATTAATATAAAAATTTTTCATCCATTTTAGATTCTTCTGAATATATAAACACTGGATCACAGGCAACTTGTTCTAGGAGAGCAGAGATTAGGGAACAACATGAGGAAGGGGAGTGCAGACCAAGCATGATTTATCCTTGGTCTTTTTTCTTGATGGCTTACAAGTACTACTGGTTGACCACAGATATCACTATTGACTATCTGGATAAAAAACCAAAATCTGAAGAATGTGGAGGGAAATCTTCTTTCTTTCTATGATATTTTACTTTTGCCTCACTGGAGAAGTGTTGTAGGAAAATTTCTTATAACCCCACCTCCCTTCCTTCACACTCATTCTTACTTGTATCAATAAGAAAAAGTAATTGGACTGGTGAGAATTTTTCCTTCAGTAAGCTATATTCTCCTCTATAAGTTGGTGCTCTGCATTCAAATTCACTTCCGGTGTAAGCAATGGTCTGTTATTTGGTGGGCACTTGATTCATGGGGTCACAAAGAGTCGGACACAACTGAACAACTGAACTGAACTGAACTGAACTGTATTCTCATTTCTTCTCAAACACACTGTTTCTACTCAATCAGATAAGGACAGATCCATCTCCTGATTTTAATATTTGTCCCATAGAATTTGGCCAGCCATTCTTTCACTTTCTGTTTTTGCAGGCAATTTGATACAAGAGCAGATATCACACAAAGTGGATGAAGCTTGTGCTACAAATCTGATTCCCATCACTGTGCCCCTAGGTTTAGTTTCCAGGAGGTAGTGAGCTGGCCCATTATAATACCAATTTAAATCCATACACTCTGACCCAGTATTCCAGAAATCCTACATTTGAGAGTAACTGGACATTAACATCTCTGCTGGGAATCAAGATTGCTGGAAGAAATATCAATAACCTCATATATGAAGATGACACCACCCATATGACAGAAAGTGAAGAGAAACTAAAGAGCCTCTTGATGAAAGTGCAACAGGAGAGTGAAAATTCTGGCTTAAAACTCAACATTCAAAAATAGACCATGGGTTCCAGTCCCATCACTTCATGGCAAATAGGTGAGGAAACAATGGAAACACTGATACACTTTATTTTCTTGGGCTCCAAAATCACTGCAAATGGTGACTGCAGCCATGAGATTAAAAGACACTTGTTCCTTGGGGGAAAAGTTATGACAAACCTAGACAGCATATTAAAAAGCAGAGTTTTTACTTTGGCAACAAAGGTCTGTACAGTCAGAGCTATGATTTTTCCAGTAGTCATGTATGGATGTGAGAGTTGTACCAAAAAGAAAGCTGAGCACTTAAGAACTGATGCTTTTGAACTGTGGTGTTGGAGAAGACTCTTGAGAGTCCCTTGGACTGCAAGGAGACCCAACCAGTCAATCCTAAAGGAAATCAGTCCTGAATATTCATTGGAAGGACTGATGCTTCAGCTGAAACTCCAATACTTTGGCCACCTGATGCGAGGAACTGACTCTTTGGAAAAGACCCTGATACTAAGAAAGACTGAAGGTGGAAGGAAAAGGGGTTAACGGAGGATGATTTGGTTGGATGGCATCACTGACTCAATGGACATGAGTTTGAGCAAGTTCCAGGAGTTGGTGACAGACAAGAAAGCCTGGTATGCTGCCGTCTATGGGATCATAAGAGTTGGACATGACTGAGCAACTGAACTGCACTGACTGAACTTCTCTGTTAATAAATGTGTTCTTTGGTTTTCATTTAGACTGGCTCTATGTTTATTATTTCTATCATTCCTCTATTACTTGAAACTTGGCTAAAAGGAGGACTGAAGACAGCTCTTGTTCCCTCTCTCTGAAATGCTTGTGTCCTAGATAGCTACTCAACTTAATGAATTTTTTCATTCTGTTCTCTGTTCAAAGGTCCCCTGTTCAGAATACCTTCATCTGACAATCCTGTCTAAATTCATATGTTTGTCTTGCTTTGGCCTCTTCTTTTGTTCTAACTTTCTAACTTTGATTAATTAATCAATTTTGTAGAGCCATGTTGTGACATTTTCCTTAATTTTTGTTGCAAATTAACTCAATAAAACATTAAATAAGTAAATTAACACTAAAGGTATATAATTATGTAATATATAATACCTGAAAAGAAATTGTCATATACATACATTGTTGTTGTTTAGTCACTAAGTAGTGTCTACTCTCTGTGACCTCATGGACCATGCACACCAGGTCTCCTGTCCTTCATGATCTCTTGGAGTTTGCTGAAATTCATGTGCACCGAATTGGTGATACCATCCAACCACGTGATCCTCTAATTCTCTTCTTCTCCTGCTCTCAGTCTTTACCAGCAGCAGGGGCTTTCCCAATGAGCTAGCTCTTCACATCAGGCTGCCAAAGTATTGGAGCTTCAGCATTGGTGTTTCCAATGAATACTCAGGGTTCATTTCCTTTACACACACATCAGTCAGTTCAGTTCAGTCTCTCAGTCGTGTCCGACTCTTTGCGACCCCGTGAATCGCAGCACGCCAGGCCTCCCTGTCCATCACAAACTTCCAGAGTTCACCCAAACTCGTGCATCGAGTTGGTGATGCCATCCAGCCATCTCATCCTCTGTCGTCCCTTTCTCCTCCTGCCCCCAATACCTTCCAGAATCAAAGTCTTTTCCAATGAGCCAACTCATTGCATGAGGTGGACAAATTATTGGAGTTTCAGCCTCAGCATCAGTCCTTCTAGTGAACACCCAGGACTGATCTCCTTTAGAATGGACTGATTGGATCTCCTTGCAGTCCAAGGGACTCTCAAGAGTCTTCTCCAACACCACAGTTCAAAAGCATCAATTCTTTAGCACTCAGCTTTCTTCACAATCCAACTTTCACATCCATACATGACTACTGGAAAACCATAGACTTGACTAGATGGATCTTTGTTGGCAAAGTAATGTCTCTGCTTTTGAATATACTATCTAGGTTGGTCATAACTTTCCTTCCAAGGAGTAAGTATCTTTTAATTTCATGGCTGAAATCACCATCTTCAGTGATTTTGGAGACGAAAAAAAATAAATTCTGACACTGTTTCCACTGTTTCCCCATCTATTTCCCAAGAAGTGATGGGACCAGATGCTATGATCTTCGTTTTCTGAATGTTGAGCTTTAAGCCAACTTTTTCACTCTCCTCTTTCACTTTCATCAAGAGGCTTTTTAGCTCCTCTTCACTTTCTGCCATAAGGGTGGTGTCATCTGCATATCTGAGGTTATTGAT
>SJYV01010808.1:0-70446 GCA_006410875.1 Neotragus pygmaeus | reverse complement strand
ATGTCTGGCTCTAAGTGAGTGATCACACCATCATGATTATGTGGGTCATGAAGATCTTTTTTGAACAGTTCTTCTGTGTATTCTTGCCACCTCTTCTTAATATCTTCTGCTTCTGTTAGGTCCAGACCATTTCTGTCCTTTATTGAGCCCATCTTTGCATGAAATGTTCCCTTGGTATCTCTAATTTTCTTGAAGAGATCTCTAGTCTTTCCCATTCTGTTCTTTTCCTCTATTTCTTTGCATTGACTGCTGAGGAAGGCCTTCTTATCTCTCCTTGCTATTCTTTGGAACTCTGTATTCAAATGGGAATATCTTTCCTTTTCTCCTTTGCTTTTTGCTTCTCTTCTTATCATAGCTATTTGTAAGGCCTCCCTAGAGAGCCATTTTGCTTTTTTAATTTCTTTTCTATGGGGATGTTCTTGATCCCTGTCTCCTGTACAGTGTCACAAACCTCCATCGATAGTTCATCAGGCACTCTGTCTGTCAGATCTAGTTAAATCTATTTTTCACTTCCACTGTATAATCATAAGGGATTTGATTTAGGTCATACCTGAATGGTCTAGTGGTTTTCCCTCTTTTCTTCATTTAAGTCTGTATTTGGCAATAAGGTGTTCATGATCTGAGCCACAGTCAGCTCCCAGTCTTGTTTTTGCAAACTGTATAGAGCTTCTCCATCTTTGGCTGCAAAGAACATAATCAGTCTGATTTTGGTATTGACCATCTGATGATGTCCATGTGTAGAGTCTTCTCTTGTGTTGTTGGAAGAGGCTGTTTGCTATTACCAGTGAGCTCTCTTAGCAAAACTCTTTTAGCCTTTGCCCTGCTTCATTCTGTATTCCAAGGCCAAATCTACCTGTTACTGCAGGTGTTTCTTGACTTCCTACTTTTGCATTCCAGTCCCCTATAATGAAAAGGACATCTTTGGGAAGTATTAGTTCTAAAAGGTCTTTTAGGTCTTCATAGAACCGTTCAACTTCAAGTTCTTTAGTGTTATTGGTTGGGGCATAGGCCTGGATCACTGTGATATTGAATGATTTGCCTTGGAAATGAACAGAGATCATTCTGTCATTTATGAGATTGCATCCAAGTACTGTATTTCAGACTCTTTTGTTGACCATGATGGCTATTTCATTTCTTCTAAGGGATACCTGCCCACAGTAGTAGATATAATGGTCACCCATTCCAGTTAAATTCACCCATTCCAGTCTATTTTAGTATGCTGATTCCTAGAATGTCGACATTCACTCTTGCCATCTCCTGTTTGACTACTTCCAATTTACCTTGATTCATGGACCTAAGATTCCAGGTTCCTATGCAATATTGCTCTTTACAGCATTGGACCTTGGTTCTGTCACCACTAACATCCACAACTGGGTATTGTTCTTGCTTTGGCTCCATCCCTTCATTCTTTCTGGAGTTATTTCTCCACNGGTAATCTTTAACAGGAGGAAACAATTACCCGGGGGGTCTCTTGTGAGGACCAGGCAACTGGACTATAGGTTATCTGATAGGGAACAGGTTTTTTTCCATGAGTCATGGCTCGCCTCTTAAATCAAAACAAAGGGTTGCTAATAATTTTTAACTTCTTCCCTTCAATGGGAATTAGTGATTTATGGGACCACGTGAGATAAAGAAGCTAGAAATACTCTACCTCTGAAATCAGGAATTCAAAACCTCTTTCCTTTCTACATCTGTTTTACCTTATTGGTTCTGCTACATTGATTTCTGGCCCTACTTAAACCTCTCCTTCATTAATGCTTGTGTGGCCTGTGTTATGTATGTTTCTCTCTCCCACCTTGAAGCCTCAGCTTGTCATTCAGGAACTCTTGGAAAAACAGTCAATTCTGCTGTTCTGTTTGTTCCTACAAGACAAACTCTCTGAGATTTGAATACTAAACGAGCCACTCCTCTTCTCTGAGGCCAATTTATCCACCTCCACATTGACTTGGTCTTACATAGTAAATTTTTTTTGAGGGGGAGGTGGGGAGGGGGTGGTCATCAACACTTTCCAATACTGGGCTTTTCTGTAGATGGGCTTAACATCTCTTTAAGCCCTATGTGCAATCTTCCCTCCGGTCTTAAGTACCTTCAGTTACACCCTGCCGCTGTCTTCTTCCCAGCTAAGCTGTTGGTGCATCTTGTTGCCCCCAGGGTTTGGCATTTCTGAACAACAGTCTCCTCTCTGTGGCTTCCTGGGTGGACTGAGAGCCATAAGCCTCTATATTGGTGCTTCAGAAGCTGGTGTGAAGCTACCATGGGATTCGAACATTGGCTCAGATTTTAGTGGGTGGGGAGGGATTATGTTTTATCCAGGTTTCAGCCTAGTATCTGGTGCCTGGCTCTGAGTAGGAACTTGATATCTCTTTCCTGAATCACTTGAATAAAGAAAATAAATTTCAGTGTTAAAGCCAGAGAGTGGTACTCATTTGTAATTTGATTCATTACAGATGTGATTTGCTTGCATTTTTTCTAGAACATCGCTGGTACATCACAAGAAAGTTAAATTCTTAGTGTTGTTTAGGAATGTTTTGACTTATTCTTTCCTATGAGGATTGATTTAAGTGTGTACCTGACTAAAAAAAAAAAAAATCACCATTTCTACTCAGAATGCTATGACTATTCTAAAGTTTGCTCTCTAACTTGAATTTCAAAATAGACTTAATTCTGATATATCCTGACTTGCTGCTTTTCTCATCCTAGTCATTTTATCATTTAAACTGGTGCAAACAGTCCATCAGGTCTATAACAAGACAACAATGACACAAAAAATGGAAATCTATACCAGAAACAGGTCCTATATCAACCCTTTTTGATTAATTCTCCCCTTCTTCTCAACGTCTAACTCATCCTGACTGAATCAATCAAAAAGCTATTACTTTCATACTTGGAAGTGTTACTTTCAAAATCAATAAGAACACAGTTCATTTTTAATATGCAATATATTACAAAAGTGAAAATTCCCATTTACTTGAGGTAGAAATTTTTGAAAAAAAGCATGGTTGTTGGAAAATTGTTGACTGCATATACACACACACACACACATATACCTTTATATATATATATACATGTATCTGCATATATATTATAATTATTCATTACAAGCTTTATATTTTATTTTATTAGCTTTTTAATATTGGAGAAGGAAATGACAACCCACTCCAGTGTTCTTGCTTGGAGAATCCCAAGGACGGCGGAGCTTGGTAGGCTGCTGTCTATGGGGTTGCACAGAGTTGGACACGACTGAAGCAACTTAGTAGCAGCAGCAGCTTTTTAATAAAAAAGCTCCCTGGTGGCTCAGAGGGTAAAGAGTCTGCCTGCAGAGTGAGAGACTTGAGTTTGATCTCTGGGTCAGGAAGATCCCTGAAGAAGGAAATGGAAACTCAATCCAGTATTCTTGCCTGAAAAATCCCATGGATGGAGGAGCCTGGCAGGAGTCCATAGGGTCACAAAGAGTCGGACATGACTGAGGGACTTCACTTTATATACATATATGCATGACATATATTTTAAGAGAAAACAATGGATGGTTTCATAATGAATCTTTGCTCAAGTCTTTTGCATCTGAATTATAGGCACTGAATGAATCAGCTTCTTCTACAAAGCGCTAGCTACAATGAATAGTTCTACGTTAAAAAAAACGGCATCTCTAGCAAAATTTTTAAATTCTTAATGAGGATATTAAAAGCAGCTAGCTATATAACTGATAATCGTATTGTTTATTAGTAGGGAATATAGAGAAGCTCTGGCTTATATTTGAGAATAATTATATGGATTGTACATCTGTATTCAGGAATGTGTTTTCTGATATGCTTCAATCACCATTCATCTGTACATCTATTAAATTAGGTAGTGGTTTAGTGGCTCAGAGGTTAAAGCGTCTGCCTGGAATGTGGGAGACCCGGGTTCGATCCCTGGTTTGGGAAGATCCCCTGGAAAATGAAATGGCAACCCACTCCAGTACTCTTGCCTGGAGAATCCCATGGAGGGAGGAACCTGTTAGGCTACAGTCCATGGGGTCTCAAAGAGTCGGACACGAGTGAGCGACTTCGCTTTCACTTTAGTAGCTCAGTCATGTCCGACTCTTTGCAGTCCCATGGACTGTACTCGAAAGAATCCTGGAATGGGTTGCCATTTCCTTCCCCAATACTAATTATGCATGCTTGTAATATTGAAGTAGGGACCATGATTATAGTCAGTTTCTGTGTAAGATTCTTTTATTCTCTGATTTATTTCATTTAAAAGTATGCAGTCTAGTATGAGATTATATAATCATGTATAAAACAGGGAACTTGTTTAACAGAATATCTTAATATCACATTATGTTAGTAAAATGAGTGTTAGGTGATGAAAGGTATTAATTTGATATATATTACATTTATTATTGTATCACTACAGCTTTTTTTACTGACTGTCCCTGAACTTTCTGTATTCTTTCTTTAGATGTAATCAAATGGTCATGGAAGAAAAGTTCCTAGATCATCAGAAGTTGACAGTTTTCAGTGTGGTGTGTGTGCTTAGTCTTAGAGAGAATTGAGTTTGGTATAGGGGTGATGGATGAAGTTTTACTGAGTGATGGATAACTGTTCATTCTGTTAATGGCATATCATCTATCAACTACTTTTGATATGGTTGATCACAAGATGTTGCTGACTCAAATTTTGTGGATTAACTGAGGTGAAAGTGATACCTGTTTGAAGTTTCACTAATACAAAATTTCCCCTCTTGGAAGTAGGATGGATTAAATTATCTGTCGAAATGCTTTTCCATATAAGTTCTTTACTGTCAAATTTCTTGTTTTCTCAACCATATCTCTTCTGTATTAGCTGAAATAGAGCCTTATATTGTTAGATGATTTTTCTGTGTCATGCAAACTTTTTGTCTCCATATCTACATTCCTTTCTACAAGCTTTTTATTTTTAAGAAAATGAGGTGGATTTCTGGCCCCGCATGCCAGGGTAAGCTCTCTGTAGCCCATCCTTCACATTGATTGCAACTGACAACTTGAAAATCTACAACAAACAACTAATTCAGGTCTCTGAAAAGTAAACAAAGGGAGAGGATTATGAAACATGGTTAGAGAGGCAACCTTCACTGATACAAGTTTCCTGTTGTTTTTCTCTCAATCAAAATAAAAGAGAATAAAATCAACAACAAGAATACAGTCCAGGAAAATAAATATTATGAGAGAAACGGGGAGGGGGGGGAGAAACAGAGTTAGAACCAGAAAATTAGAATTATCAGAAAAAGAATATTAAAGAAGAGACTTTTAATATGTTAACCAATTTTTAAAATGGAATAAAAATATAAGCAAGGAAAAATGGTGTAAAAAAAAGACTGATAATTCATTTGTTTGCATATACCTTGTTTGTATTGATCAACTCTTTTCAAAGATACTCTTGATCTCTTTTTTAAGGAATATTTCTTGTATATATCATAACATTGAGTATTGCTTTCTAATAAATACTATTAGAATTTCAAAAAATAAATGATCATTTACTTTTGTTGACAGGGTAGATATATTTTTCTAGTCATTACTTTTATAATTTTGCCTGTACTTAAATTTCTTCTCATTTCTTTAGATAATATCTAATGGTTCCATACTGAGTGGCAATAAAATCAGAATAGGTGTTATTTGTAATTTCTCTACTCATTTTGTGCTATTCAGTTTTTGTAATTGGGCATTTATTAATATTTGCTTGTACTGTTTAATATATGTATATCAATATGGGTGGATTGTGAGCCTTAAAAATATTCTGTAACTCTCAGCTGTAACATATGAGAATATCAGGGAGATAATTTTGCTTTTTACATCTTTTACTCACTCCCTCCTCTTAACTTTTATGGTTAGATCATTTGTACACTGTCAGAACTGTCCATAAAATGTGTTTTTCACATTTTCTACACAATTTTCCCCTTGAGTCTACAGACAAATGCATTTGATGTTCACTACTAGTCTTAATGGGGGCTTCCCTGGTGGTTCAGACAGTAGAGTCTGCCTGCAATGCAGGAGACTGAGTTAATGATAGCAGTCCTGATCAGCACCACATTGACTGAAGTTTTTCCTCCAGTAAAAAGATTTTCCTTCCTTGAATTTATAGATGTTCCTAACTGTAGACTTTACAGCTGATGGATATTTTGGGAGGATAAAGATAAAGCTATTAGCTTCTTTCTCGTCTTGATTAATTTGTACATATTGCCTCCTACATTCTTGGTGTCAACTTGTGGCTGTGAAAAACTCTAATGCCCCATTGTTTTTCCTTTCTTATGTATGTCTTGACCTTTGCACTTAACCTTCCAAATAATGCTTTCTTAATCATTAACGTTCAATTATTATTCAGTGATTTGTCTTGGGATTGAACCTTCTGATATAAATTATATATATATATACATATATATAAACTATATAGGTATACATATTCATATTATATATATACCTATATGGTTTACCTTGGTCTAAGATAACTTTTTCTAATTCTGTTTTATTTTCTGTATTTCTGTTTCTTTGGAAAGAGGAGAGGATTAATTTTGTTTTCTTCTCTCACATCTCTTTAGGATTCTTACTTTCTTTGCAGACCAGTCTTTCTTGTTTTGTTTGTGTTAATCTTTTCTAAAATGATTTCTACTTTTAATCCCATTTCTTTCATGAATCCTGCTACTTTCAATTTCACTCTCTGGCCATCTCTTCTTGAGACCTCGTGTTTCATCTCTTGGTCTCTATATATTTTAAGTTGTTGAAATTTACATTGGCATGTACAAATGTTCACTACACTTTTCTTCTGTTTCATAACAACATGTTTCTGATGATTAAAAGAGTTGATGTTTTCCTTTTCATCTTTGTTCTTATAGTATCTTTCCTGGTTGCTAAGGAGGTTCCTTTAGTGTTTGTCATATCGGAGTATTGCATTTTCTTGACTAGCTAACAGTAGGCGTTTCTTGTAGGAAGTGGGAACAAGGTTATAGAGTTGTGCAGGCACCACAGCTCCAGGGCTCTCTCACCATTTTCTGTAATGATAAACTACCTCCTCCTGGTTTGAGATATTATAGATCTACTGCTGTTTTGATTCCCAGAACCCAAACTAGTTCGGGACACCTTCCATCTGCACGCTTATCCTTTCCTGTTTCCCACTGCCCTGCCTCGAGTGAAACAACCCTTGCCGTCCAGATTGATTCATTCAGTGTTAGAAGTTACACTTTGTAGTTTGTTTTCTGATGTTTTCCACCTCTGAGGATTTTTCTCTCCACTTCCCTGAGGACTCTATCCTGTTAGCTTTTAACTTTGCTCCAGCATTTCTGACTCTGGGTGGGGCTTCTCCTCTGAATTCATACACTTGTTTGTGGATTTCTAGTCATCTGCCACCATCAGCTGCCCCCACCCTTTCAGTTTATTTCTTCTCCTGAATCCTGACTTCCCTTGAGTACTTCTTAACTCAGGTCAGTAGGGTTTGTGACAACAACTTGGAAGATTTGGAGTTAGAGGGTCTGTCTTTGTTTCATGTACTTGCTGAAAATAAAGTTTGTAGTCTTTATTTTTGTTTCTCCCATCTTGTTTCTAGGAGAAGTGATATGACTAAGCTGCTACTGTGGAAATGTACAAATCTTTGCACATGTTTCAGTGATGGAAATGTAATACTTAAACTTACCATTACTTCATATGTTTCTACCTCTACCAATTTTCAGAAAATTTAGTTTATATAAATTAATTTAGTTTTAAGTTTTTTAAGCATAATTTTATTTAGTTTTTTTGGAAACATACTTTTAATAACTTTTTTAAAAAACTCCCCCAAATTTAGAACAATTTCAAAAAATAATTAAAAATAACTTATTCTTTTGCGAGTACTGAATGGTACTGAAAACTGGTTATTTTGAAGATTCCTTTTTTTTTTTTTTTTTTTTTGGTCCTCACTTCTGAGTACTTCCTTGTATTATAAACTTTCCTTTATTACCTGCATAAGCACATAATAACCCTCAGCTCCTCAGATTGCCTGTTACGTGGCAGCCTTGTTAAATCTAGTGAGTGGACAGCAGATGTCGCTGTTGGATGAAATGAGCCATTCTGCTAATCCCACTGTCTCTCATCTGAAAATGCCTTTCCAGGGTCCAAATCCTGGGGTTTATTGATAAAGAGAGAGAAAAAAAAATAAAATTAAACTCAGAACCCTGAGTCCGTTTCAAAACTTGGCCTGGCACCTTAGGGCATGGACATCAACCAGCTTTGCAATTAACTGAACTTTTTCATTTTAAATGAAGCCTACTTTTTCAGAGTTTACTCTGCAGGTAGAAAATGACTTGCAATATTAGAATTCTAAATTCTTGTGTCTTACTTTGTGCGATTGTTTCCCTTTTTTTTTCAACACATACCTGTAGGTTTGACTCTAGCAGCATTCCATCTGTTCACATGGTGCTTTTAAAACGTATGTGACAAAAAAAAAAAAAAAAGTATGTGACATTGGGAATCATGGCACAGAGCAGAGGCATTTAGAATCAAAATGTAGAATTGAGCACAGTCAGAATGCTTTATTTTAGTATATCCATCTCTTAAAATTTATCTCCTAGTGTCTTTTACTATGCATTGTTATATTTTTCAGGTGCCCATGTTTCAAATCTGGGTACTTTTATTTTTCAGATGGCTTTCATTCTTTGTAAGAATAGAAAAAATAACAGTGTTTCCCAAATATTTCTAAGATATTTAGATTCTTACTTGTGTCTGTTATCTTATTTTGTCTACCTGCTGATTTTCTGAGTGATTTCTCACTTAGTGGGTAAGAAAGTCTTCTGAGTTACCCTTTATGTCCAACTAGTATACCGTTTGTTACTATTCAGTTCAAGTTAGTTTTTAATTTTAAACTTCATAACTTATTCCCACTCTACTATTTTAATTTTGTTTCACAATCCTTTTATAGAAGAAACACCAATCAAAGTAGTATAACATTTTAATTTTCATTTTATCAGCTCCTAATTGGCAAGTATATGTAATTCTTGCTGTCTAATGTGTGGGTATAGTAGTTGAGAGAGTGACTATTTCTCACTTTTTTCAGAAAAAGTGACACAGAAGACACAATCTGTCTTTTGGACACACTGAAGTTAAAATTATTGAATGGATTTCTGTCATTATTTGTTTTGATCCCAATTCTACATTTGAATTTTGCTACTTCGGAATGAGATAGGGAAGGATAAAGGCTTTTTTCTCCCAGCACTGAGCACAATACTACTTTGCCAAGAGAAGAAAGCCACTAGTTGGTGGACTGATGGAAGAATGATTGAGGCTATATTAAATACTTGTCATGCTTCTTCCTGACATTACTTTTTTGAGGCTAATAATATGAAGCACACATAAATAGAAGAAGAAAGTGATATTGATTAATTAAGATAAGTAGGATGGGAATTTATACACTCACTTATTAGATAAATTTTTATTGAGCACCTATTGTGTGCTAAGTGTTACCCAGGGTTCCTCTCTTGTGAAACTCACAATCTAACTTGGCAAAGGATCTGGTGAGTATTTTTGTGATTTTGTTTTTTTTTTGGAAAATAAAAAAGCAATCAGATAAAGTATTTTTCAAAAAAAGATCACTTTAAAATATGTAAAATACTCCAGAAAATTTATAAAGTATGTGTTAGGAGACAAATCCATATGATTTAACAATATGATCAGTTATTCAACTTCACAGTTTCTCTGGTGGTTAGGTTTTGGCAGACATGAAGTGGTAGGTCTTAAATTCATATTGTAACAGATTGGATTACAGTGGAGTTCTAACTTTTGTTCAAACACCAACAACTGAAATGCTGTGAAGTCAAAGTGAATTCTCCATGTAATGGCGCAAATGCAATTTTAGCATGCCTTGTTAGTATACATGTCAGTTATGGTTTTTTTTTTCTTTTTTCTACAGTTATTACCATCTAAGAGAGACATATGGTATGTCAATGGTACAGCNTGAAAAGTGAAAGGGAAGTCGCTCAGTCATGTCCGACTCTTTGCAGATGTGTATAAGAGACAGTTAGTATACATGTCAGTTATGGTTTTTTTTTTCTTTTTTCTACAGTTATTACCATCTAAGAGAGACATATGGTATGTCAATGGTACAGCTTATTAAGGTGTTTGAGGAAGAAATATTAAGGATGTGTACCAGATGGTATTTAGCTCCATAAGAGCACAGATGATTACCAGGTAGTTGCTTCTGTCTTTTCTCCTTGATATTCATATATAACTCATAGCACTTGTAGAAACACTTAAAAAAATACCAATGTATTATCTTTGAGGATCTCTCTGCATGTTTTGGCACAATAGTTTGGTGTTAACTGACTACATTATTTCCAACTGTAAAACAATGCATTTAAGGTAGAAGGAAAAGACACCCATCTCCAATGTGTTCCCAGAATTCTAATTACAAAAAAAAAAACTGATGTGTATGTGCACAAAATCAAGCTTTGATTATTACAGATATTTTACTTACCATAAGGATGCTTTTCATAATTACATCAATCAGTAGTAAAGAAGGAAAAAGAGAAATGCAAAAATCTAAAATAGAAAATCTACTTCAAAATGTGACTTACAGGTAAGATAAATGAGTTGTAAAAAGAAATATGGTCTATGCTGCATGGCAGGGGTCCTCAGCCTCTGGGATCTAATGCCTGATACTCTTAGGTAGAGCTGTTGTAATAATAATAGAAATAAAGTTCATAATAGATGTAGTATGTTTGAATCATCCCCAAACCATCTCCTTGCACCCCCCATCGATGGAAAAATTGTCTTCCATGAAACTTGTCCCAACCATTTTGGCACCACTGTGTATGGTTTAGGAGGTAGCTTCATATAAGGCAAACAACCTGAAAAGACACTAGGAGTGATAGCCTGCCATAGCATGTGGTAGAAGAAATTAACATGGAAAAAATCGTAATATCTCCATTATGTGATGGTAGCCAGCCAAAAAATAATAGCAAGCAAGAAAATGTTTGGAATAAGCACTGAAGTTACTAAATTAGATTTGTGAAAATGGGAAAGCCAAATGCCTGAAGGCAAACTGCAGGTATGAGGCCAAGAAATCAGAGGTCAATCTACTGATGTGTTTAATGTTAAATGAATAGAACTACAATGTAAGCAGTATATATGCTTTTCTTTGTGGTTCCTTTCTTCCTATCATTCTATGATAAACATGTGCATTCTTTGCATACTAGATCCTCATTTCATTGTCAGTCATACAGTTTCCCTTCAGATAACAGGAGCCCTTTGTTTCACCCTTTGGAGAAACAGATGCCTGGTAATGTGGACTGAGCTAGGGGACCAGCCTTTGTTTAAAATCACCAGCTGAGGCAGAGTCACCTCCACTGAAAATATACACCTGCTTAATCTGTAAGCATCAGTGGGAACAGCCTACCTGGAGAGAAACTAGAACTTGGCTTTAGCAGGCTCAGTGCTAGGGCCCATTAATTGCATTGAATTTGGGATACTGGAACTTTTCACGGTAAGTTTCAATTTGCCACAACTTTTGTACTCCAAACCTTATTTCCTGTCACATAAACACAGAACTGTTCTCTCATTACTAAAGCTGCCAGTTTTTGTTTTTGTTTTTGTTTTTTTCCTCATGGATTAATGTCCCTACCCTACTATTCCTCCAGGCAGAAATAAAATTCTTAGCTTTATGTACTCCAGCTAATGTATACTTGAGTTTCCATTTCCAAACGACCCACCTTCAAAAAGTAGTTTGCAAATTCCCAGGAAAACACAAGCTGCTCCATTGTCTGTGTTTTCAAAGCACTTGGTTCAGAATGTATCTGGATTCCACTTCAAATCACTTCATTGTGTGACCTTAAGCAAGTCACTAATATCTTTGGACCTCATTTTCTCTTCTCTAAAATTAGAATAAGAATGTGAAACTCACAGGACTTTACAAGGGTAAAATGAGATGATGTTTATTAAGTACCCAGTGTAATATCTGCATCCAGAAAATGCCGTGCACTCTGTGTTTCATGGTACTGATACTAATGAATAGTCTTGGTACTTGCTGTACGTCCAACATTCCTCTAAGTGAACTTTATGTGTAATAATTCATTTAATGGTCACTAATTGTTATCCCTAGTTCAGAACTGTACACTGAAGCAGAGAGAGACTTTAAAACTTGCCCAAGGTCACATGTTAGAAAACAGTGGAGAGAATTTGACTCCAAGGCCACACTCCCATTTCTATCTACTGCTACTCCTCCTCCTATTATGACAACTCCCACTCTGCTTCAGTGCTTATCACAGTGCTTTATATTTTATTAATTTATGTGCATTGCCTTACAACTAGTTTAAGAGCTTCTTGAGGGTGATTTATTTATATTTTCTGCCCATCTAGCATGCCTGGTCCATACTAAAAACTCATTAAAAATTTACTGGGAAATGAATTGACAAAGACCAATAAACATGAAAAGAAATTTAAGAATTATAAATGACTTAGAAGATCTTTTTTTTTTCCACAACTGTGTAAAGATCTCCACTATTGTATAGATATGTGTTTATATTGTGAATATGTATCAATACATTTCAAGAATTACTATTGACAAACTGTGTGTACATATATATATATGTAAAGGTATGTTATATGTATATATAGAGAAAGATACAGAAAAAGCCTTGTTCTTTTTGATGGAAAATTCTCAATAGAAAATAACAACAGCTAATCTTCACTGTGTAAATATGTTGGTCATTTTACTTGATTTTAGCATGTCTGAAAGTTATGTCAGAAGAAACAAATTTTCTGAATATCTAAATCAGATTTTAGTGACATTTTTTAAAGCAAATAATGACAGACAAGCAGAGAATTCTTTCGGGTATTAGTTTCTGCCATTTTGGTCACATGTTTAAAATATTTTGACTATTTTTTATATAAAGACCATATGGTTGACTACAGTAGACTTAAGGGGTAAAATTAAGAGATGAATTTTAGGCTTCTTCTCTTAAAGTTTTCAAGTGCTGTGATGAGAATTGCACTAACCCAATAAAGAAATGGGGATGTTTCTAGTTTCTGTGGCATTCTTTAGCATATCCTCAAAGTAAAGGAAAATATTAAAAAATAGTTGTAATAGTGAAACAATTAACTTGGGTCTAGTGGCCACAGGACTGGAAAAGGTCAGTTTTCATTCCAATCCCAAAGAAAGGCAATGCCAAAGAATGCTCAAACTACCGAACAATTGCACTCATCTCACATGCTAGTAAAGTCATGCTCAAAATTCTCCAAGCCAGGCTTCAGCAATACGTGAACCGTGAACTTCCAGATGTTCAAGCTGGTTTTAGAAAAGGCAGAGGAACCAGAGATCAAATTGCCAACATCCGCTGGATTATGGAAAAAGCAAGAGAGTTCCAGAAACACATCTATTTCTGCTTTATTGATTATGCCAAAGACTTTGACTGTATGGATCACAATCAACTGTGGAAAATTCTGAAAGAGATGGGAATACCAGACCACCTAACCTGCCTCTTGAGAAATGTGTATGCAGGTCAGGAAGCAACAGTTGGAACTGGACATGGAACAACAGACTGGTTCCATATAGGAAAAGGAGTACGTCAAGGCTGTATGTTGTCATCCTGCTTATTTAACTTATATGCAGAGTACATCATGAGAAACACTGGACTGGAAAAAACACAAGNTGATTTTGGAGACCCCAAAAATAAAGATGGTTGGATGGCATCACCAACTAAATGAACATGATTTTGAGTAAACTCCAGGAGTTGGAGATGGAAACAGAGGCCTGGCGTGTTGCAGTTCATGAGGTCCCAAAGAGTCAGACACAAGTGAGCAACTGAACTGAACTGAAAATAAAGTCTCTCACTGTTTCCATTGTTTCCCCATTTATTTGCCATAAAGTGATTGGTCCAGATGCCATGATCTTACTTTTCTGAATGTTGAGCTTTAAGCCAACTTTTTCACTACTCTTTCACTTTTATCAGGAGGCTCTTTAGTTCTTTTCCATTTTCTTCCATGAGGGTGATGTCATCTGCATATCTGAGGTTACTGATATTTTTCCCAGCAATCTTGATTCTAGCTTATGCTACATCTAGCCCAGCATTTCACATGATATACTCTTTTCCAAATTTGCTGGCATGTTGAGGGCAGCACTTTCACAGCATCATCTTTCAGGATTCGAAATAGCTCAACTGAAACTCCATCATCTCTACTAGCTTTGTTTGTAGTAATGTTTCCTAAGGCCCACTTGACTTTGCATTCCAGGATGACTGGCTCTTGGTGAGTGGTTACACTATCGTGGTTATCTGGGTCATGAAGATCTTTTTTGTATAGTTATTCTGTGTATTCTTGCCATATCTTCTACTTCTGTTAGGTCCTTATATTTTCTGTCCTTTATTGTTCCCATCTTTGCATAAAATCTTGGTATCTCTAATTTTCATGAAGAGATCTCTAGTCTTTCCCATTCTATTGTTTTCCTCTATTTCTTTGCATTGTATACTTAGAAATTTTTTTCTCATTCCATTCACTTGTATGGTTTTTCCCCTCACTCTAAATGTTTCTATTTTTTACATTTAATCCTTTAATTTTTCTAGATATAATTATATGTATTATGAGGTAAACTATCTGAGATTTCCCTTTCAAATATGTATTATACTGTGTGAGTATTATTTTTTTACCTACTGGTGTCAATTTCAATGTAAATATATATGAATTTTAATGAATATATGTTCTTTTTAGACTATATTTTTTAATAATCATCCTAAATATTTTTTGACAATAATATTGTGTTATTGGAGTGTACTTTAATATATTGTTGAGCCAACTCCTATCATCAACCCTACTTCTTTTTATTTTATTTTTAAAATTTTCTTCTATTATCCTTTCCCCCCCATCCTCTTTCTTCCTGTTCTACCTTCTTCCTTTCCTCATTCTCTTTCTCCTTCTCTCCTCATTTTGCTTTATGTTCTCATTCTCATTCTCTATTTTAAGGACTTACCTTCTGTTTGACAGTCCTTAATTTGTGAAGTACCTTTCATATCTGACAGTATCTACTTTAGAAACTGTGGAAATAAACATGCTAAGTTTCTCGGATGAAGAAAAATATGAGATTCCTTATTAATAGAATATCCCCATATATGATACTATTTTTCTAAGTCACCACTTCATGCACATGTAAGGACATGTGAGTAGAAATCAATGTTTGCTAATGAACACTAGACTCCATAGTAAAGATTTTTTTCAATTTGGAAGGAAGGATGAAAACAGTATATTATAATTAAACATTTGAAAAAATGCCCTTTGTAGACAGATACTCCTTTTTTTCCAGCTCAATCTCTGTTTTACAGCTGCACAACAGTTACAACAAAAGCCCATCTTGAATAGCAGTGCACAGCATGCTCTGATAATTTCTATTTTTTCCAGGTCGAATTACCAGATATCAACTGTGCTCTGAACGTTCATTTGATTATTCATTTGTTCACTTGTTGTACAAATTTAGTGAATGCCTCATATGCACCTAGAATATAGACCCCACTTTCATTGGCTGATATATGAGCAGAGGTTGGATGGGGTGGGGATAGACTGGTCATATGTAACATATATGTGAAATCAATACCAGGTGTAGTGAGCATTGTAATAAAAATAACAAAGGCAAATAAGTGAGAAAGAGAGTTCTTGGGTGAGGTGATGAAGAACACCTTGCTAGTCTGCATTTGACTTGTGACCATGTGACTTGTACAGAGACATCATATTTCCTCCAAGTAGAGATGAAGGTTAGGGAACTAGAGGCTGTTCCACCAAGCTTGTGGGCTATGGAAGGGAGTTTGGTTGTACTCCAGATGCATTACAAAGTCATTGCAGGATTTCAAGAGGAAAAAAAGACATTACTTAAGTTTGAAAAAATTCTTCTTTATAGCTTTGTGGAAATTGAATGTTAGATGGAGGAGCATGATGATCGATTCAGTGATACAGTAGTCCAGGTGAGACATTATGGTGGCTTGGAATGAGATGATATCAGTGGAAATGAAGAGGTCCTTGAAAATTTAAGATCAATTTTGAAGAAAGTATTGACTTAACTGGTTAATAAAATGAAAGCATGGTATGAAACAAATTGGAAAATTGGCATCTTAAGTATTAATATTTTGGTTGATGTGGATGGTATTGCCATTTATGGATGAGTAGGCTGAGAGAGACAGATTTGGATCAAAGAGATTAACTGTAGTGTTTTCAGTTATAAATACCTATAAAGCCATGCAAGCAAAGCTGCTCGTTAAATAGTTGGGTATTATCTTAACTCAAAGAATGTTAGAGCCAGATGTTTTTAAAAAGCACATAAACAACAATGATTTTTTAAAGAAATGCTTTATCATTATCCTCATTAAGGAGGTATTAAAACTGTGTGTCAGGATAGGTCCCTTAATGGTAGCATGTAGGTGAGCAATAGTTGCACTGCATTCCATTACAATATCTCAGGATTTTCAACTAACGTAAAATACTTTTTCAGCTTTATTGAGATAAAATTGACATATATCATTGTGTGAGTTTAATGATGTATAAGTTTATCATTAAACATAAATTTGATGAAACCTATACATGTAAGTTGAATCACACAATGATTTGTTACATGTTTTTACTACAAAATTATTGATGCAATGATAATGTTAGTTAACTCACCCATCAGCTTTATTTGGCGGCTTTCACATACACAGTAGAACATTGTTAACTGTCAGCTCCATGCTGTCTATTACACCCTCAGAATTTTCTCCTCTTGTAACTGGAGGTTTGTACCCTTTGACCACCTTCACATATTTTCTCCACTCCTCCCATCCTCTGTCCCGGGCAATAGTAATCTGTTCTTTTTTCTTTGAGTTGTTGTTTTTTTTTTTTTTCCTTTTAAATTCCTTTTCAACTTATATTTCAGGCTTATTTTAGAGCATTTTTTTTTCCTATTTCCCAAATGCCCGGCTGGTAGTCTATCTTATATATATCAACTGCTTTGAAATTATGTTTTTCCCCTTCTATATAAATAACATGTTAACAGATACTATGCTGCAGTATCTGACCTGTTCAATATTTGGTTCAGTTCAACAGATTTTGATGGACTCATATCTAAAGTACTATGTTTAGTTGTCATGTTTTCTTGTATTGGGTACTGCATAATAAACCTCTTCAAAGTTTATGAGGAGCTCATTTTCTCAATCATTGAGAAATTTAAGCATGATCATAATCCTATGGCCCTTTAATAGGAACTTGGTTAAAATATGTATTAGTCCAAAGACACTGCATTCGAGGTTCTCTTTTTTTGTAAAGCTGTCCTTTACATCTGTATGTTTATAGACATTCCTATAGGCACACATGTAATATGATTGCACATGTTTTATCTCTAAAATCAACAGAGCCTAGATACTGCTCTTTGTGGTCAAAAACAGTTTTACATAAAGGAATCGGTAAACACAATTATGTCGTTGTTAGTCGCTCAGTCATGTCCGACTCTTTGTGACCCCTTAGACTGTAGCCCGCCCAGCTCCTTTATCCACGGAATTCTTCAGGCGAGAATATTGGAGTCGTTGCTATTACCTTCTCCAGGGGATCTTCCCAATCCAGGGATTGAACCTGGCTCTCGCTCCTTGCAGACAGATTCTTTACCGTCTGAGCCACCAGGGAAGCCTGTAATTATGTTAAGCAATGACAAATCACTTATACAAAACTTTCCACTTTCAGGACACATCCCTAGTGTTTCTTTTAACCTTCACAATAAGACAGTCAAATACAAGGCAGAGATTTCATAGATGAGGAAACAAGCTAAATTAGAATAAGGCAGGTACTGGGATCCCATGTTTATTGAACACTCCAGTTATGCTTAAAAAAAAAAAACTTGCCAAATTTATTCCAAATCTTATTCAGAAATACAACACTGTGAAAGAAAAAGTAAAATGCACTTATTTAAAAGTGTAGCATATTTGTTAGAATTCTAGAATAAAAATTAGTATATATGATATCTAGGCTTGAGCCTGCCTCATAAATTAGGAAGCTATATGTCACTGGAAAAGATACTTTGCATCTAGAAACCTTGAATTATTTCATCTGTAAAGGAAGAAGAAAGGAACTACATTCTATCACTTATTTATTCAGCTGGCTCTTGATTTTATATTAGGTATAGTCCTAATAGCTATAAAACTAGTATAGCAGAAAGATTGACTAAAAGGAAATGTTATCAGGATCTTGAAAGTGACGGACATCAAGATAACAAAATAATTTGTAGGTGGGCATTTAATCTTGGCTCATTCACTCATTCATTCATAAATGTTTTGGACTGCTTTTTATATTCTAAAAATTACCCCGGATGCTCAAAATGAAAACGTTAATGTTGAAGGATTGTAAAGGGTAAGAACTTGCTCAATGAAAAGAGAGTGATAAGAGACTGGAACAGGACATGTTGGGCAGGAAAAGAAGCAGGTACAAAAGCAAGCTGACAGGAAGTGGAATTGAAAAGAATTTAGGAGTCTACTCAAGAACTTCCCTTTCTAGCTTTGCACAGCAATAGACATTTAATCCTAAATTTAGAGAACTGGAGAGGTAGTTAGGAAAATGGTTAGACCTCCATCTTAAAAGGATCACACTGGCAGCATTGTGATCATTAGATTAAAGGAGCCAGAATCTGAGGCAAAGGGGTCATCTATAAGGCTGCTATAGGCACTATGCACTTGTTTCTTTGATTCATTTTTTTTGGTAACGTGGCAATAGCCATAGAGATTAAAAATACTCATTCTCTTAAGCCAATTAATTTCATTTCCAGGTTTCCCATAGATATGTTCAAGTCTGTTGGGAGTTCAGTACTTTTTAAAACAACAAAATATAAACTATAGAAAATATAAACAAGTATTTTCAATACTATACCAAAGGCTAATTAAATAATAAAACATCCATAATACATGTGAATGAAAAATAATATTGCACTTTACTTTGCCAGCAAAGGTCTATCTAGTCAAGGCCATGGTTTTTCCAGTAGTCATGTATGGAAGTGAGAGTTGGACTGTAAAGAAAGCTGAGCACCGAAGAATTGATGCTTTTAAACTGTGGTGTTGGATAAGTCTCTTTACAGTCCCTTGGACTGCAAGGAGATCCAACCAACCTATCCTGGGTTGATCAGGAGATCAGTCCTGGGTGTTCACTGGAAGGACTGATGTTAAGCTGAAACTCCAATATTTTGGCCACCTGATGTGAAGAGCTGACTCATTTGAAAAGACCCTGATGCTGGCAAAGATTGAAGGCAGGAGGAAAAGGGGACAACAGAGGATGAGATGGTTGGATGGCATCACTGACTCAATGGACATGAGTTTGGGTAAACTCAGGGAGCTGGTGATGGACAGGGAGGCCTGGCATGCTGCAGTCCATGGTGTCACAAAGAGTCAGACATGACTGAGTGACTGAACTGAACTTAACTGATATAACTGTAATTATATTTCATATTTATATATATTTAAAAGATGCTTGCTCCTTGGAAAAAAACAGTATGGTAAACTTAGACAGTTATTAAAAAGTAAAGATGTCATTTGCTGCTAAAGGTCTGTATAGTCAAAGCTGTGGGTTTCTTCCAGTAGCCATGTAAGGATATGAGAGTTGGACCATAAAGAAGGCTGAGAGCTGAAGAATTGATGCTTTCATAGAGACCATGTTCTCTATGATTTTAATAATCTATGTTTTAAAATTTGCTTTACTGTCCAGAATATGGTCTATTTCAGTAAATATTCAAATATGCACTTAAAAATGTGTATCATACATTCATTTCCACAGTTGTAAATGTGGCAAATTAAGCCAAGTTGGCAAATTGTGCACTTATAAGTTGTATCTATCATTACTGATTTTTTTGTCTTCTTTTTTCTACTTAAGAAGGTGTGTTAAATCTACAGGAATTTTTTCATTTACTCATCAATTTTTGCTTTCTATATTTTGAAGTCATGTTATTGGGTATATACCCCTTAGCAATTGCTTTCTTTCTGTTGAATTGTCGCTTTTATGATAAAAAAGGAGCTGATTTATTTCTTGCAATATTCCTTTTTTTTTTAAGTTACTCTAACTGGTATTGATAGAGCAACTTTCTTTCGGTTATTGTTTGCCTAGTGCATTTTTTCATAGTTTTTTTTTTTTTTGTATTCTTACATGTGATATGTGTCTATTATAACATAAGGAGCATATTTTAATCAACGTGATAATTTTTGTGTTTTGATTTATGTGTTTAGTTCACTTATATTTTAAAAAAATTGTTATGCTTGGTTTTAAGTCTATCATCTTGTTATTTGGTGTTTAGCTGTTCCATCTCTTCTTTCATTCTTTATTTATCATTTCTTGACTTCTGTTGAACTGAGTTATTTTAGAATTGATTTTGTTCTTTTCAGTTGGCTTTTTAGTTACTGATTTTTTGATTATTTTTATAGTTAAGCTTGATATCAACATATATTTTTGATTTATGTATAGTATATTTTAAAATTGTTTTTACTGCTTCCCAAACACTTCGAGAAACTTTCTACTATTTAGCTTTATTTCTCTATCCCCTCTTGCCTGTTGTGCTATTTTAGCATGTATTTTATTTCTACATATGTTTTAAACGCTACAGGGGAAGCACAGCTTGTAATCGCTAAAAACAGCACATCATATTTTTCCTTAAAAATAAATTAGTAAAGTTGCATTCTGAAAATTCTTTGGAATCACAGCCAAAAGGATGAAAAAAATACACAGTGTCACTTTTCAATATAGTCACAGGCCTATAGAACACATTCTGGCAATTGTAAAGCTAAAATTTATTACCCTAGTCATCAAGAGTTTTACAGATATATTCTTCTAATTTATTCTTAGCTTAAGATCCAATTTATTTCCCACTTTTTTTTGCCTTTAAACATTTTAGGGAAGCTCAACTGTAATTATTCCTTTAGATGCATTGCACTTGTCTGCTTTTCCTTTGTTTTTACTGTTTCCTCATCCCAGCCTTTTATTTTCATATGTTTGAACCATATGTTTACTTCAAGTCCTGAATCTCATTCTCTTCCCTCCAGCATGACTTACCTGATTCCTCCTCCTGGCATCTCTCTTCTTCTTGTCTAAAGTTTAAGAGTAACTCTTTTCCATTTTTTTCAGTCATTACTTTGTATGATAGTTATTTATGCGTGTGTATAATCTTCCTCACTAGACATTAGTTCNTATCAGACTTTTCATCTAACAATTTCAGTGATTTCCAGTAGTCATGTTTGATGTGACAGTTGGACTATAAAGAAGCATAGTGTCAGAGAATTGATAATTTTCAACTGTGGTGTTGGAGAAGACTCTTGAGAGTCCCTTGGGCTGCAAGGAGATCCAACCAGTTCATCCTGAAGGAAATCATTCCTGAATATTCATTGGAAGGACTGATGCTGAAGCTGAAAGTCCAATACTTTGGCCACCTGACGCGAAGAACTGACTCATTTTAAAAGACCCTGATGGTGGGAAAGATTGAAGGCAGGAAGAGAAGGAGACAACAGAGGATGAGATGGTTGGATGGCATCACTGACTCGATGGATATGAGTTTGAGTAAACTCTGGGAGTTGGTGATGGACGGGGAGGCATGGCATACTGCAGCCCATGGGTCACAAAGAGTCGGACTTGACTGAGCTACTGAACTGAACTGAATGTAGATTTGAAACTCAACCCCCATATTTCCAGGCCATGTGACAAATAGACCTCAGTTTTCTCACTGTTGAAATGAGTGGCCTTGAGAATCAGGACTGGTAAAGTAATTAAACAATGCATTGCAGAGCCCGGCACACAGTGGGCACTTAATAAACGGCAACAAGATGGCAAGGCAGATAAAGGTTTATATTATCTAGAGGTATATTTTTGTAGCTAACTTTTATAATGTTTAACACTTTTAAAATATTTTTTCTTCTTATACTGAGCCTCAGAAAGCAAGTGTCCTCTAATAGCTTCTATGCGCAAGGCATGGTTCTGTGCACCTAGATGAAGAGTAATGGATAGTGCTTCTGTACACTCACAGAGCTTTCAGGGCCGGGCATTTCATTGACTCATCAGCAACTCAAATGTTTCCACAAGGGTCAATTGTTTTAACAAAATAAGAAGATAGAAATATAGATCTACTGCAAATGAATGCATAATTTAAATTTCAAATTTTCCACTTACAGAGCTGTACTGGTGAGTTAATAAGCTATTTCCCAGTGTAGCTTACTTAATAAGAATTGTGTCCACCAGAATTACGCTGTCCTCTTTCACTATCACTATTGTTATTAAAAATGGTGGGAGAAAGTGTGGTTTTGTGAATGATAGTTTCACACCTAAATTGTGTTACCATTCATAGTGTCAATAACAGCCCTGGAGCTAGTCTGACACATTAGTCAGTCATTGAAAAGGCGGTCAAATGAGGACACACTTCTGACCCTCATAAACAATGCTTTTAGCTGGTCATTTGATTCTTAAAACACTGTTTATAAATTCCTCCTTCTGGTGACTATATTTTTGCAATTTCCTTATCTCTAAGGTAAAGCAGCTAAAAAACAGAGTTTCTAGAGTTTCCATTTTTATTGCCTGAAAGATTTCAGTGTCCTTGTTTCAGAGACACAAGCTGTTTCGTTCACCTTTGCACATTTCATAGTGCTCAGTAATGATAAGTTAATGGCATTTAAACTGTATCTGATTGTTCCTCTTCATAGTATTTTTCTTAATAAAGAGTAGTACTCACATAGGATTATTTGAATGAATGGCTGCTATTTTGGATATTTTCATAAAATTTACTTTTATGCATTCTAAGTGCAAAAATAGATTAAACAAAGACTTTCTTTTTCACTCTCTCACTCGATCTTATTTTTTTCCTAAGCTTGTGCTACTGGTGTATATGTTTGTGTATGTAGGTTTTGAATTCCTAGAAGAATTATTTAGTGAACTTTTTTTTTAATAGGAAAAGAGAACTGCAAGAAAAATATCAGTGAACTTGATATAATGTTCTGTTTTGGTTAGAATTGGATCATGAATTTTGTCTTCCATGTTCTGTGAATGGTAACACAAGATGATTAACTATCTGTATCTTAGATTTGCTACGAAAAGCATACTAAAATTCTGTCAACGTTGCTGTGTGGATGAGGATTGTGTATTTTTCCTTCTTTCTATTTTCTGATAGAGAGAACTATAACACTGTTTTATATTCATATGTGCAGTTACTGTGTTATAATACATATATATGTGAGTTTATGTTATAAGCTAGGATACTATGGGGGCTTCCCTGGTGGCTCGGATAGTAAAGAAACTGACTACAACGCAGAAGACCTGGGTTTGATATCTAGGTTGGGGAGATGCCCTGGAGGAAGAAATAGCAACTCACTACAGTAGTCTTGCCTGGAAAATTCCGAAGACAGAGGCACCTGGTGGGCTGCAGTCCATGGGGTTGCAAAGAGTTGGATACAACTGAGCAACTAAGCACGTACACAGGATACTATTATGGTTTTATATTTATCATTCTACCAGTAGCCAGTGAAAACCATTACTGCCCTTCTTTTAAAAGATTTTAAGTTAGTTATATTGTTATGGAAAGAGTGGTTTGAGAAATTGGACCTTTAAGCATTTTAATGGAGTTATTTTCCTTTTAATAAGGTTCAAAGCAATTACACATGTGTAAACCTTAATAATCAATGGTTGTTCGATCTTGTTAATTATTAACAACAATTATATTTGTGAAATAATAGACTTCTGACTATAATCAGAGATGGATTCATGGCCATCTAAAGAGGGAAAGTTGTCTATGCTTGCAGAAGTAATGCAATAGCTGGGACATAGAGTAAAAAGCTAACCAATATTTATTTAGTTTTAAAGCAAGTATCATGATGTAATCTTGGTTTTAGTGCCAACTTGGGGACCATGTCGTTTCTGGTGAAAGTTTAAACCATTGGAAATACATTGTTTGAGACTCTTTTCTTTAATAGTCCTTCCACTTTTAGGAAGTTTTAAAAATTTCCATAAAATAACTTGTGCTGATTGCTTGCACTCTGTTTGAGACAAACACATATTGTTTACGTAATTTTACTTTTTGTAATTTTCCCAAACATTCATTTGAAGTGAACAGTTTCTGCTGAAGGCCACAGCTCTGCTGGGTGCCTTCATTCTTCTGTTCTGAATTCTCCTTAACCTACATAGCTCAACCTTTTCCTGCTGCAGATCTTTCTTTTAGGTTCATTTCAAACCATCTTGCTGCTGCTGCTGCTAAGTCGCTTCAGTCGTGTCCGACTCTGTGCAACCCCACAGATGGCAGCCCACCAGGCTCCCCCATCCCTGGGATTCTCCAGGCAAGAACACTGGAGTGGGTTGCCATTTCCTTCTCCAATGGGTGAAAGTGAAGTCGCTCAGTCGTGCCCGACTTCGCAACCCCATGAACTGCAGCCTACCAGGCTCCTCCATCCATGGGATTTTCCAGGCAAGAGTACTGGAGTGGGTTGCCATTGCCTTCTCCATCAAACCATCTTACTACTATTCTATATCTTAAATATGTCACCTCTTATATGTGTTAGAGTAATTTTTTTGCTGCATAAAATCAAGCATATACTATGGCCCCTTTTGATTTCCTCTCATTGATTAGGCACNTTGCCATTGCCTTCTCCATCAAACCATCTTACTACTATTCTATATCTTAAATATGTCACCTCTTATATGTGTTAGAGTAATTTTTTTGCTGCATAAAATCAAGCATATACTATGGCCCCTTTTGATTTCCTCTCATTGATTAGGCACTAATGATTTCAACAGAACATGTAATAGCCAAGGATTTTGAAAATTCTTGTGCTCAAAACTATTAGGAATAGAATGCTGCTGCTGTTGCTAAGTCGCTTCAGTCATGCCTGACTCTGTGCGACCCCATAGACGGCAGCCCACCAGGCTCCCCTGTCCCTGTGATTCTCCAGGCAAGAACACTGGAGTGGGTTGCCATTTCCTTCTCCAATGCATGAAAGGAAAAGTGAAAGTGAAGTCGTTCAGTCATGTCTGACTCTTAGCGACCCCATGTACTACAGCCTACCAGGCTCCTCCGTCCATGGGATTTTTCCAGGCAAGCGTACTGGAGTGGGGTGCCATTCCCTTCTCCACTTTCATTCAAATCTATCAAAGTATCAATAAAAATCCAAGTTTTCTCTTCACTTTTCATATCACTTTAGTAAATACCAGGTTGGACTTGTCTGTGTGTGAGAGTTTGTGTATATATGTGTGTGTATGTATCATTATACATGATTTATCCCCAAATCCACACGGAATATTCCTTTCATGAAAGTGAAATACCCATATTTATAGATAAAAGCCTACTTTTGTTCTAGGCTTGGTTTCAAAATACATACTTAATAATAATTCGCTTGATTTCAAAATGCCTTATATACTTAATAAATAGTACCCATCTCACTTGAGAGTGTCAGTAGCAGAGCTGATCCTCAACAATCAAGTCACCTTAGTTCTCAGCTAGGAAATAAGAAAGTGACCAGAATGTCTGTAATAATAATACATCAAGTGATAGTTGATACAGTGAAAAGTCCAAGAGCAGTCAGGAATGTGCAGAGAAAGTAAGCCAATTTAATAAAAGAGGACAAGGAAATGCAATGACATAAATCCCAGAAGCAATTTTATAGTCAGTATGGTGTTTACACAGAAACCAGGGAAATGCCTACAGGTTGAGAATGTTTCACTGAATCTCTCAACAGTATATGTCACTTTGGATCTATTGCCAAGATGTTGTCCATGAATTAGTGGTACATCCAGAGGAATAAAAAGCACCAGTTATGAAAGGTCAGTAGGTTCTGACTTGCAAACTGAAAGTAAATGTGCATTTATATCTATTGAACACCAGTCTTTGTAAAGGCAAGTTTTTTACTGCAGCAGCTAAGACATCCACTTACCCCTCCCTACTTCATTTATTCATAAAGGTATCTGACATATTACTAATTCATTGGCTACAAATAAATATGTCATTCAGGGCACCACAAAAAACTTGTTTTAGGCCATCTTAGATTTGTCTACATTTATTAAAAATCCAGCAAGTATTTACTGAATGCCTGTTATGTACAGAGAAGGCAGTATAACAGCTTTAATTGAGAATTATTAATTGTAAATTATTCTTTATTAAACACTGAAGATAGTCTATCAGTCATATAAATCCACCTAATACTTTGTTGGCAAACCCACACTGTCTCATCTCTCATAAAGCAAATAGTCCAAGGCATTGCTTTATTCAAGTTCTGATGTAGAGGGCTGTGCCTATAGGACTTCACCAAACTTCATGGAGATTACTGGATCAGCGTAACAGGGCACATACTATACTAGACCTCACCAGTTACATTTTTAATTACAGGCAACAGACATTGCATTTCTCACAGACTGAAGCTTCATGCCTCTGTGTCACATGTTGGTAGTTATCACAATATGTCTAGCTTTTTCATTATTAATATATTTGCTATGGTGACCTGTGAGCAGTGATATTTGATGCTACTGTTGCGAAAGGACAATGACTTGCTGAAGTTTCAGATGATGGTTAGCTTTTTTTTTAACCAATAAAGCATTTTTAAATTAAGGTATCTACATTGTTTTTTAGACATATTATTATTGCACACTTAACAGACTACAGTATAGTGCAAATATAACTTTTATATGCAGCGAGGAACCAAACAGTTTGTATGACTCACTTTGTTGCAGTATTCACTTTCTTACGGTGGTCTGGAGCCAATCCCACAATATCGCCAAGGTATCTCTGTACATATAATAAAAGGCACCTGTTTAACAATCTGTTCTAGAATTTTGTCTGAATCAGCCTTGATTTCCATTTCAGCAACTGTCTCTCTTATACTTAAAAAAACCTGAAGCTAGATCTTTTTGAATTTGTTTTATTCTCTTTTAGAGCTTTGAGTTTATGCATTTGTTTGTTAGTTTGCTTGGTCTTTAGTTGACGGTGTTTTGATCTAGAAACTTGGCCTCCTGTAAATGAGTTTGGTAATGCTTTGCAGTCTCCATGTTGCTTTTGGATTTCATTTCTTCTTGTTCTTCTCTGCCTCTTCTTCTTCCTCTTTCTCCTTCTCTTTCTTATAAATATTGACTGGCTATTTTTTGAAGTCTGAATATGATTATTCTAGGTCCAAAAATCTTGAAAAGAGAATAAGAGTTAAGTTGGGATCATTTAGTATATATTGAAACATATCCCTAATTCTTATTTTTAATTTTTACTTTACATTGGACTATAGCTGATTTGCTATGTGGCGTCAGCTTCAGGTGTACAATAAAGTGATTCAGTTATACATACACATATAGCTATTCTCTTTCATGTTCTTTTCCCATTTAGGTTATTACAGAATATGGAGCAGATTTCCCTATACTATACATAGGTCCTTGATGGTTATCTATTTTAAATATAGTAGTGTATATATGTCAATTTCAAACTGCCAATTTATTTATCCTTCTCCTCCACCTTTACCCTTTGGTAAACATAAGTTTGTTTTTTAAGTTTGTGAGTCTGTTTCTGTAAATTAAATCATTTGTATCATTTTTTTATAGATTCCACATATAAGTGATATCCTTTGCATTTGCCTTTTTCTAACTTACTTCTCTTAGTATGATAATCTCTAGGTCCATCAATGTTGTACAAATGGCAATATTTCATTCTTTTTAGTGACTGTACTACCCAAGGCAATCTACAGATTTAATGCAACTTCTATCAAATACCAGTGGCATTTTTCACAGAACTATAACAAACAACTTTCAAATCTGTAGAAAGACACTTGGTTTAGTTGTTAAGTCATGTCCAACTCCTGCAACCCCATGGATGAAGACACAAAAGACCTCAAATAGCCAAAGCAATCTTCAGAAAGAAAAACAGAGCTGGAGGCATAAGGTTACCTGACTTCAGACTTTACTACAAAGCTATAGTAATCAAAAAGTATAGCAGTGGCACAAAAGCAGAAGTATAGATCTGGAAAGGATAAAACCCCAAAATGAACCCTTGCACCTGTGGTCAATTAATTTGCGACAAAGATGATAAGATTCATATAGGGCTGAATCTACTTCTAGACCCACTATTCCATTCTGTTTTTCTGATTTTCTATCCCTACCAAANGCTGGAATGGGTTGCCATTTCCTTCTCCTATAAGTTGTATGCATGGTACATCAATTTTCAGGCTTTATTCTCTTGCAATATAAGTAGGCAAATCTATAAATTATCTCTTAAGCACTACCGTAGCTATATCCCACACATTTTTATATATGCTGCTTTTCTTAGCATGCAGTTATATGAATTTAGTAAGGGATCTAGAAGTGCATTTTAAAATTTCTAATATGAAAATAAATAAAAAGATTCCCCCACTGAAAAATTTTAAAAATAAATTAAAAAATAAAAATAAATTTTAAATTAAATTTAAAAACCATTTTCAAATATATAACATGATACTAACACAAAAAATCAGGTGTGTTTCTTCCTGTACATTAACAACAGAACAATATGAAAAGGAAATTAAGAAAATTCTATTTACAACAGCATCAAAAAAGATATCACACTTTGGAATAAATTTAACTCAGGAGGTGACTTATACACTGAAAACTATGAAACACTGCAAAAAGAAATTAGAGACAATGTAAATAAATGGGAAAATATCTGTGTTAATGGCATTTGAAAACTTAATATTGCTAATATGTTAATATTACCCAAGGAAATCTACAGAGTTAATACAATCACTATCAGAAATCTAGTTGCATTTTTGNGTTTAAGTACTTCAGAGAGGAACTAAAGCAGAAAATGTGGGGGAAGGGATCTGTCCCTGGAAGGTCCCATAGGGTTATGTGAAACTCATTCAGTCGTGTCCGACTCTTGAGACCCCATGAACTATACAGTCCATGGAATTCTCTAGGCCAGAATACTGAAGTGGGTAGTCTTTCCCTTCTCCAGAGGATCTTCCCAACCCAGGAATCGAACCCAGGTCCCACAGAGTTATACCTGGTTACAATATTAGGGATGGGAAAACTGAAAAGGTAAGGAGTACTTACCTCCTTAGTTCAAGAGCATGTTTTTCTCTGTGCTAAGTTGCTGTAGTTGTGTCTGACTCTTTGTGACACCATGGGCTACTGAAGACCGCCAGACTCCTCTGTCCATGAAATTTTCCCAGGCAAGAATACTGGAGTGGATTGCCATGTCCTTCTCCAGGGAATCTTACTCACCCAGGGATCAAACCTGAGTCTCTTGCGTCTCCTGCATTGGCAGGCAGTTTCTTTACCACTAGTACCACCTGGGAAGCCCATTTTTCTCTATGGTATGACGCAGTTTCATATATGGCGCTTTGGGGAGAGTGTGGGGGTGATGAGTCAGTCTGTTTTCTGATTATTTGACATCTTGTTTTATAGGAGTTTGAATTTGGCCTCTTGTTTCTTTCTTTCCTTTCACTACCAAAATCCCAGGGGACGGTTTTCCCTTCCAAATAGCTTTTCTCACCCAGAAGTAGTGCATTGCTGAGGCAACCATCAGCGGTCCTGCCCACTTGCTAAGCATCTTCTGTGTATTCTTAGTGTTTTCCCCAATTTATTTTGGGAATGACCCTGGCTGATATTATCTGTATCTTTTGCCAGTAGCGCCTGCTGCACTCTCTTTCACTCATGTATTACTCCTAGCTCTGTTTTGGTGTAATCTTTGGACCTACTGCTGTTTTCAGATGTTTGCTTCTCTACTTGTGTGGGAATTGAAATTTGATACATTTTTTTGTTTGCTTTCTAGTTTCCAGTGGGCATAGAAATTACCTTGTATTTTACTTGATTTGATTTTCTTTGCTATTTTTATTGATTTGGATTCATGTTAAATAAAGAGTAATGTGATTTGGATTTTGGTGGTGTAATGGTTAATTTTATATGTCAACTTGACTGGGTCAAGCTATGCTCAGAAAATTAGTAAAGTACCATTTCTGAGTGTCTATGAGGGTGTTTTCAGAAGCCATTAGTAAGCTGAGTAGAGACTCACTGTCACCAATGCAAGTGGGCAGCATTCAGTCACTTGAGGGCATGGATAGAACAAAATGGCAGAAGACAGGAATTTTCTTTCTCTGCTTGAGCTGAGACATTCATCCTCTTCTCCTGCTCTGTTCATTGGTACCTATGTATCTCCAGTTTGAACTCAGACTAGGACTTACACCATTGACTCCCTGGTTCTTAGACCTTTACATTCAGACTGAAATATATCACCAACTTTCCTGATTTTCCAGCTTGCAGTGCAGATCATGGGGTTTCTTAGGCTTCGTAACAACATGAGTCTATTTCTAAAATAATTTGCCTCTTATAAATATCTATATCTCCTGTTGACTCTGCTTCTCTGATACAGGTGACCACCACTACCCTGTGTTTCACATATATTCTTTAAAGATATTTTTCAGCAGGTATAGAAATCTAGGTTAATGGTAACTTTCAACCCTTTGAAAATATTTTACTGTCTTTTGGCTTCCACTCTTTCCATTGAGATATTTTCTATAGACTGTTTCTCCTTTGAAGATAATTGGTATTTTATTATTTTTCTCTTTGCCATTAGATTTCAGCAGTTATAGAAAGTAAGGTTTCTTTTTATAACCTACATGGATTTTCTGGAATTTTAAAAATCTGTGACTTTATGTCTAAGTAGTTTTGAAAAATTTAAACCTTTATCTCATCCAGGTTTTCTTCTGCCTGATTTCTTCTCATTTTTTTTTTCCTCTAAGGGCCTTAAGTACATGTATATTGGACTTTCTCTTTCCTTTCCTCTCTCCCTCTGCCCCTCTTCCAGGCTCTTTCCTTCCACACTTATTATGGATATTTTAATCTTAGAGTTTTCTATTCTTTGCCAACTTTGCCTTCTTTATTTAATCTTTTTTTTTTAGTATCAATCACAGTTATTTAATCTATGTTCAATAACTTAATGTTATTGTACCCCTCTGACTTTGCTTCCATTGTATGTTTTTTTTTCTGCTCATTTTAATCTCCTGTTTTTTGGACCTGATAAATTGTTTTGCAAGTTGTTTATTGAGAATATTTTTGAAGTTGGTTTGAGGCCAGTGGTAAATATTTTCATCCTCTAGAGAAGATTTGTAGTGTTCACTTGTGGAAGGCACCTAGGGATATACACAATCCCAGTGCTCCTTAATGTACTATGATGCAATTAGCTAATTAAAGACGTCCTTCAATTCCTGCAAGGTCTCTGTAGTTATACGTGAGCCCAAACCAAGGGTTAACTTAGTTTGTCCAATTCCTCATTGGCTTTGGACTCCAATTTTTATCCCCTATTCCTAAGAATCTGCCAAAAGTTCTATTCTGCTTCTCGGTGCCTGTAAGGAACTCAGAAAAAGACCATAGGAGAAAAATGATCAAAAGACCAAATTCACCTACTTGAGTTTCTTTCTTTTTCCCCAATCTTGGTCTAAGACTGTCGTTTACTGCATTAACACTTTAGCACCTTATAAAAGGTTAAAAAAATTAATCTTTTCTGTTGTTTTTCTCAGCAAAAAGTGGGTCTAAGTTACCTCACCATTACTGGAAATAGTAGTCCCAGAAATGAGGTTTTACATGTAATTATGTGACATCAGCAATATATAAATGAGAAAAGGCTTAAATTGGATTCTGTGATGTATATAGCTTATATAAATCCTCTCACTATTGGTTTCATAATTTTTGAAAATGTTCATCAGGTATCTCAGTGTTTTGTGTGTGTGTGTGTGTGTGTGTGTGTGTGTGTGTGTGTGTGCACGCGCGTGCAGACAGAGAGAGGAAGACTGACTTCTAGAGAGGATAATGCTTGTATTTTTGACTCAAAATTTGTATAAACAGCAATATAATATATTGATAATACCTGAGATTATACTCTTTAATGAGAGCACATTATTTTTTCTGGTCCTAGTATGAGAAAATCTAAGACTGCTCAATACCACAGAGTTGCGTATATGACTGGCCTGTACATTCAAAGTGCCCATCAACCTAAGCACAGCCTAAGTGATTGTCTGAAGGGCAGCCATGTGACCCGAGTAGAGTCAAATAGAGTCTCCCCTGAAACTTTTTTTTCACCAGAGCTAGCAAAAACTTCAATAAAAAACATATTTTAGTCCTATATGCTCTGCAAATTCTAATTTTGGTTCTATTTAATTGTTTCCCTTCAACTTAGACTTTCTATATCTATTGTGGTTGGCAATTGCATTTTCTCTATGAGATCAGTTATCTTCATCGATCAGAGACACATCTAATCCAATTTCACGAAGAATCTAATTTTTCTCAAGTGTATCAAAATGATATTTTATTTGTAATGCTATTAAATATCCAACTAGTCAAGCTTGATTCAGGAAATTACTGTTTAATTTCATAGTGCCTAATATCACATGACCTCTAAACACATTCAAACAGAAGATATAAAGGTAAAAATATCTTTTCAAAAGATATTTTAAAGTTAATTAAATTAATATGAATACAATTACATTATCAATTTCAAGCTCAAGGAGAGAGAAGTGGGATAATTGTTTTGATTTCTTTAAAAAGTTACTTCACAATTATATTCGTCTTAGTTGGTATGTTCATACCTTCCCCTTTCCCCTGAGATCAGAGTTGTTATTTACTTGGAGTTCTGTTTTGTTTTTCTATTTCAAATAGATTACATATAGACAGAAACTTTCACAAGAAGTGCAATGAATACCTAGACACAGAGTCAGTAAGTAATATGTTCCCTCTTTAGCAATTTGCTGTGAAAATCCATCCCAGCATCCTTATTCAGATATCCATAAGAGTAGTCCCTAAATTACCAGTCTCATCATGTTTGCCAGAATTCACTTCTTTCATTTTAGTTGTATTTTATAATTGTGTATAAATTAAATGACATGATCATAGCACCAAAACATGTAGATTACATCCCTGCTCTGTATTCTACTGGGGCAACTTTGGACAAATTATAGTTTGTTTGTTTTTTCCCTAAATCCTACTTTTGGCATTTATTTATTTATTTTTACTGTGTCTTTTGTTTTGGAGTATAGCCAGTTAACAATGTTGTGATAGTTTCAGGTGAACAGCAAAAGGACTCAGCCATACATATACATGGGTCCATTGTTTCCCCAACACCTCTCCCATCCAGGTTGCCGCATAACATTAAGGAGAGTTCCATGTGCTATATACAGTAGGTCCTTGTTATTTATCCACTATTTTCTGAATTTGAATAAGAGAAAAATTCAGGGAATTATTTTGAAAATTAAATGATACGACCTATGAATATTCATCCAGATGAAGTTATTTTTACTGGCCAGTGAACTTTGTAAAACAGGCTTAATTCTCAAGAAGCTTATATTCTTGAAGATGAAATCAGACCTAACATTTTCAAGAATGTAATCCATGAATAAAAAGTTTTAAAGACAATAATAACAACCATCTGTTCCAATCTGGTAGGAACATGCTTAGGTATTCGGTTACTATTCCTGTGTAGTCATTTTCATTTCTTTTACTCTCAAAATAAAATTCCCCAAAGCATGCACTTAGATAAACGTGTGGTTTTTCCAAGGCACTGAGTGCAATCACTGATGTACACATGCTAGTCTTTAAAATCTACTACTATATCTGGATAGAAAAAATAGGCACTACAAGACATGACTACTAGCTTTATGTTTTTGAGATTCAACTGTTTTTCAAAGAGAAATATTTAATCCTTTAAGCCTTTATGTAAGACTCACATATTTTGGCATTTTATCCAAATTAGTACATTGTTCAAATATCTTTTTTGCTTCATTTACCTAAAAATGTAGTCACTGTTTTAAAAGATTATAAGAATTTGCAGTATTTTTGGTGGCATTGTGCTCAGTTCTAGAACAGCTTCAAATACATGTTAGTTCCCTAATAGAATGTGCTATAATTCATTTCCTTTGTAACACAAACAGAACAGAGAGAAGTGCTGTTTGAGTGCCCTGCTGGTTGGCCAGAATCTTTTGGGGATATGTTGATTATAGCCAAAGGGAGATGTTTAGCACATTTTCAGACACTGGTAGGTAGCAAGAATATTAAGAGGCAGGATTTCCTGATGTTTAGCATACCTCTGAAACTTAGAGGAATCACAAATTTCATACATTTTGGACTTCAGCAATAAAGAACAGTGTATCGAATGCTAGTCAACGTTATACTATACCATTTCCTGGCATTCTCAGGTTACGACGTGGTCAGCCAGAGAACTGAGAATGGTGTACCCTGGGAATGGATGATAGCTACACAGTATTGAGGCAAAACAGGTGAAGAGTCTCCTTTAACTCTGCAAGCATTCACCACAGCCAGAACAGCACCTTCCACATGCTGTGCGTTTAGTACACGTATCTTCCTTGATGACCAAAATACAACTTCTGTTTCATCATGTCAGGCTTTGTAATTCCAGAATTAAAGGCATATCATGGCTTGCCTATTTTAAGCAAAGACATTCAAAGTGAAGTTGTCAGTACTATCATATGATTTATATTCACACTTCTTGAAAGAATTTCTTGATTATACATTAGTGAGTTACTCTCAAAACAGTAGTCTTGGGAAAATTAATTCCTTACATGCTTGTATTACTGAGGGAGAGGTTTTGTTTTAGCCTGTAAAGTTTATTATGCATTTTGGCTTTGTGCTAGAGAGTATCTATGCCAATAAATATTTGAAAGCCAATAGTGAAAAATCAATATGTGATTGCAATTCATATGTCAGAATTCTAATACTAATTATTTTTTAATATTATTATTCTTAGATTTTTTTCCCCAAATTCCTGTGTTGCCTATATTTTGAAAGAGATATCATAATCCACTGGGACATAAAAATAAAATAAATATATTGATATTAATGAAATGCTGAGAGATCAATTTACAGTAAATTTCCAGAAAAAAATTGGCCATTGTGGTAATTGAAGGTAAAAGTGCTTAATACTTGATATAAAGAAAAATGAATTTAAATTTAAAAGGTATTATAAAAAATCTATTAATTTAGATTTGATAGTATTTTATACCCATAATAAAAACATTTAAATGAAGGTATGTGACCTTTTAAAACAATCAGTTTTACTTATTGCAATAATGAATAATTGAAAGTATAATTAATTTATAGGGACATTTAGGGATTGAATTCTAATGACACATACTTTTCTATCAAAGGTATCTTATCAAAGTTGCTCACCATTCAGATTAGATAATACTGATCTTGAATTCACATGGTTGGCCTGATATCAAAATATGAAAAAAATAACTATTCAAATTATGTGTGTGTATATATATCTGTGTGTATATATCCATTCTATGGAAATATTTCCAGTATTTAATCAACTTAATTTGAGTTAACTTTGTCTTCTTACTTTTGACATCTATTTTATATTTTTGTATAAAATGAGCATAGGTTTTAAATTTTTGCATAGCTGACATAGCATAACATTCCAAAATTAGTTGGGACAGAAAAGAATATACCTTTTTGTGTCCTTTGTTTTCTTCCTTAAAATGTTGGTACTGATATGAGAGGTGGTAATTTTTCTTTTCTTTTCTTTTCTTTTTTCTTTTTCTTCCTTTCTCTTGCTATGATTGCTTTCTGAAAACTCTGGAGTAGCTGACACAATACTGACTGTTGTTGGAAGGGGCTCACAGATAGGGGATACCTGTGCATGGTGGGCTTAAAAAAGTAACACTCTGCACAGCAAGGGTCCAGTGGTCTGTGGGATGGTATACTACTGTCATTATCCTGTGATCCTGCTGCAGAGGATGAAATATATTTTCACCTTGACTCCCAATGAGAAATTTTATTCTTGTCATCAAAGGAATTAAAATACCTTCTTTTTTAATGAGAACTCATACCAGAACAAAAAATTCACAGAAAAGAGCAAGAGTCAATAAACCATAGTGTTGCATGAAGAGAAAGAGATACTATTTATACCATAGGATAATAGCCAGTCAGACACCACTGACATTTTATTGGGTATATTGGAGGGGAAAATAAGTCTTCATCAGAACATGTAATAAAGACTAGAAACAGAGATAAATCAAATTAAGTACATAAAGAGAGTACAAGCCTAAAAAATATTAAAAGTACCAATCCAAACACGCAATGTGGCATTTAAGTTAAACAAGAAAAGAACGAGGAATGGAACACAGAAAAGATAATCAAAAAAAAAATTTTAATGGATCAAAACAGGGAGAATTTCACTGGCTGATGCTTCTCTCAATTTCTGTAAAAGCAAAGATGGAGCCTTCCTCTACATGGTTTCTAGAAGCTGAGGGCACCTTCTTGTACTTGTTCGCTAAGTCATCCAGAAGCAGAACCTACCTGGTGCATAAGAGAAGATCCAAATACCACAGTTATCTGCTTTGTTGTTACTTAGTAACAAAGAGTAAAGTATCAATGGGATACTTTATCTAGGTGTTTAATACACTTTCAATATGGCAGAAAAAAATTGCTAAGTCAGACACTATACGGAAGTACCTAGTTTTTGCTCTAGTTCGTGGAATATCAGAAACTTGCAATGTGATCCAGATGTTTTTCAGGGTAAGGATATGTGTTTTCTCTGTGCTGTGCTTAGTTGCTCAGTCACATCGAACTCTTTGAGATCCCATGAACTATAGCCTGCCAGGCTCCTAAGTACATAGGATTCTCCAGGCAAGAATACTGGAGTGGGTTTCCTTGCCCTCCTCCAGATCTTCCCAACCCAGGGACTGAACCCAAGTCTCCTTCATTACAGGCGATTTTCTTTACCATCTGAGATACCAGGGAAGGGCAAGAATACCGGAGTGGGTAGCCTATCCCTTCTGCAGGGGATCTTCCTGACCCAGGGATCGAACCTGCATTGGCAGGCAGATTCTTTACCTCTAGCGCCACCTAAGAAGCCTATCACTTACATGTGGAGTCTAAAAAAATACAACAAACTAATGAATAAAACAAAAAAGGAGAGGACTCACAGATATAGAGGACAAACCAGTGGTTACCAGTAGGGAGAGGGAAGGGGTAGGGGCAAGAAAGAGGTAGTGGATTAAGAGGTAAAATTATTACATATAATATAAGCTACAAAGGTATATTGCACAGCATGGGGAATGTAGCCAATATTTTATAATCACTATAAATGGAATATAACTTTGAAAAATTGAGTCACTAAGTTGCATACTTACATAATATTGTACTACAACTATACTTCAATAGAAAAATTAGAGAGTGAAATTCTGTATAGAGAAATTTTTATCCAAACATGGCATTTGGTGAATTACAGGTTATCAGTGTCTCAAATCCAGCAAGGCCAAATTGTACATTAAATAGATGTATTTAAAAATTTGTTTCAATCAGTTAGGTATTTAATTTTGATTTCAATAGTGCACAACAAATCTGTATTTTGTTACTTTTTTACTATAATTCAATTCCCTCCTTTCCTTGGTTATTAGACATGTAGGGGGAAAAAAAGAGAGAAACAACAGCTATCTTTCACATTTACTGTGAACAATAAAGCAATAAATCATGAGCAGTCTTGATCCATATTGATGAAATGTTACACCTCAGAATTCAGGTAATACGACCACAGAAGGAGAGAAAATTAAAATCACTAAATCTGATTTAAGAGAAGATTAAAAACAAGCCTCTCATAATATCTTACTGGTGCCAGAAGTGGATTATAAAATTAAAACACTCTTCTGCCAGCTCACTAGGAGTTTCTTGAGGTATATAACATAAACATCTTTAAAATATTGAACATCAAACTGATAATTTCGCTGATCCTTTTTTTTTGTTTTTGAAGAACACATGCCTCTGAGAATTGCCTAATATAAACATAGTTTTGACTTCATTTTCTCAAATGTTTGATATATCTTACTCCCTTAATAATAACAGTACAGCTGGCCATGAAATATGACTGCTTATCTACAAGTGCATATATGTTTGTATATAGTCAAGGGGTCATTGTTTAAAAGTTGCTATTCAAAAGAACAGTGTCACAAATTGAGCAGAAGCAGGGCAAAGGCTAATAGAGTTTTGGCAAGAGAATGCACTGGTCATAGTAAACACCCTCTTCCAACAGCACAAGATATAACTCTACACATGGATGTCACAAGATGGTCAACAACAAAATAGGATTGATTATATTCTTTGCAGCAGGAGAAGCTCTACACAGTCAGCAAAAATGATCAGGAGCTGACTGTGGCTCAAATTATGAACTCCTTCTTGCCAAATTCAGATTTAAATTGAAGAAAGTTGGAAAAACCACTAGACCATTGAGGTATGACCTAAATCAAATCCCTTATGATTATACAGTGGGGAGTTTCTGAGTGCCCGAAGAACTATGGACAGAAGTTCATGACATTGTACAGGAGACAGTGATCAAGACTATCCACACACACACACACACACACACACACACACACACACAAGAAATGCAAAAAGGCAAAACGGTTGTCTGAGGAGGCCTTACAAATAGCTGAGAAAAGAAGAGAAGCTAAAGGCAAAGGAGGAAAGGAAAGACATACCCATTTGAATGCAGAGTTCCAAATAGCAAGGAGAGAAAAGAAAGCCTTCCTCAGTGATCAGTGCAAAGAAAATGAGGGAAACAATAGAATGGGAAAGATTAGAGATGTCTACAAGAATATTAGAGATACCAAACCAACATCTGAATCATCAAAAAAGCAAACGAGTTCCAGAAAAAAATCTATTTCTGCTTTATTGACTATGCCAAAGCCTTTGACTGTGTGGATCACAATAAACTGTGGAAAATTCTGAAAGAGGTGGGAATACTAGACCACCTGGCCTGCCTCTTGAGAAACCTATATGTAGGTCAGGAAGCAATAGTTAGAACTGGACGTGGATCAACAGACTGGTTCCAAATAGGAAAAGAAGTACATCAAGGCTGTATATTGTCACCCTGCTTATTTAACTTCTATGCAGAGTACATCATGAGAAATGCTGGGCTGGATGAAGCACAAGCTGGAATCAGAATTGCCAGGAGGGATATCAATAACCTCAGATATGCAGATGACACCACCCTTATGGCAGAAAGTGAAGAGGAACTAAAGATCCTCTTGATGACAGTGAAAGAGGAGAGTGAAAAAGTTGGCTTAAAGCTCAACATTCAAAAAACCAAGATCATGGCATGTGGTCCCATCACTTCATGGGAAATAGATGGGGAAACAGTGGAAACAGTGTCAGACTTTATTTTTGATGCTCCAAAATCACTGTAAATATTGATTGCAGCCATGAAATTAAAAGATGCTTACTCCTTGGAAGGAAAGTTACGACCAACCTAGATAGCATATTCAAAAGCAGAGACATTACTTTGCCAACAAAGGTCTGTCTAGTCAAGGCTATGGTTTTTCCAGTAGTCATGTATGGATGTGTGAGTTGGACTGTGAAGAAAGCTGAGCACTGAAGAATTGATGCTTTTGATCTGTGGTGTTGGAGAAGACTCTTGAGAGTTCCTTGGACTGCAAGGAGATCCAACCAGTCCATTCTAAAGGAGATCAGCCCTGGGTTTTCTTTGGAAGGACTGATGTTGAAGCTGAAACTCCAGTACTTTGGCCACCTCATGCGAAGAGTTGACTCACTGGAAAAGACTCTGATGCTGGGAGGGTTTGGGGGCAGAAGGAGAAGGGGACAACAGAGAATGTGATGGCTGGATGGGATCACCGACTTGATGGACATGAGTCTGAGTGAACTCCAGGAGTTGGTGATGGACAGGGAGGCCTGCAATTCATGGACTCGCAAAGACTCAGACATGACTGAGCAACTGAACTGAATCCTCTGCCTCCTCCTTCTCCTTTTACCTTCAGTCTTTCCCAGCATCACAGTCTTTTCCAATGAGTTGGCTCTTTGCATCAGGTGGCCAAATATTCGAGCTTCACCTTTAGCATCAGTCCTTCCAATGAATATTCAGGGTTGATTTCCTTTAGAATTGATTGGTTTAGTCTCCTTGCCTTCCAAGGGACTCTCAAGAGTCTTTCTCCAGCACCACAATTCAAAAGCATCAATTCTTCAGCACTCAGCCTTCTTTCTGATCCAGTTTTCACATCCATACATGACTATGAAAAATAGTCGAAGTATATACTAACTTTTATAAACTTTCTCTTATTTACTTACTTTTGAAAATATCAACTGACTTTCTGCTGGGGCATGAAGAATTAGCTCTCTGGTATTCTACTTTTCTCCTCTTTAATAAAATAATTTAATGCTGTTAATTTCCTTCTAGGTGTGACTTTGACTTCATTCTACACATTTTGATGCCTTTTTGTATTATTTTCAGTTTTTCTGTGTGTGTGTTCTTTATAATTCTTTTTTTTTTTAAGAAAAGAATTGTTTGTTTTCAAATACTTGGAGATGTTCTCGTAATCTCTCTGCAATTAATTTTAAACTTCTTATAGTCATACAACATATTCCATATGATATCAATCTTTAAGTTGATCAGATAACCTGGCATCTGATCCATATCAATGACTGTTGTATTTGTTCCTGAAAATTACATATATTCTGCTGTCCTTAAGAGGAATGTTCTATAAATATCTATGAGGCCAAGTTTTTTATATCTTCTTAAACAATTTTCTATGTTTTCTATCAATTAATGAGAAAAGAAATGTTGAAATCTCCAATTATAGTTGTGGTTTTGTCCACCCCCCCCCCACCACCCAATCATTAGCTTATGTTTTGTGCATTTCGAAGTTCAAATATTAGGTTTATACTCACTTAGGATTGGTATGTGTTCTTGATGAATTTACCCTTTCATCATTATGAAGAGACTTTCTTTATCCCTTCTCATGGTCTGAAGAGCTGCCCCAGCTTTCTTTCGATTACATTTTCACTGATATTTAACTATTGTTTATATTGGCTTTAACTCTGTCTCTATAATATATTTTGTGTATTTTAAGCACTATATGGTTTGGCCTTTTTAAAGTACATTTTGCCAATCTTTGCTTTTGAAGTAGCATTTTTTAACCATTAATTTTAATGTAATTATTTATATAGTTGAATTTAAAAATTTGTTAGGGTTTCTCATATATAGCTTTTATTATGTTGAGATATGTTCCTTCTATTCCTGCTTTCTGGAGAATTTTTATCATAAATGGATGTTGAATTTTGTCAAAGGCCTTCTCTGCATCGATTGAGATAATCATATGACTTTTATTTTTCAATTTGTTAATGTGGTGGATTACATTGATTGATTTGCGGATATTGAAGAATCCTTGCATCCCTGGGATAAAGCCCACTTGGTCATGGTGTATGATCTTTTTAATGTGTTGTTGGATTCTGATTGCTAGAATTTTGTTAAGGATTTTTGCATCTATATTCATCAGTGATATTGGCCTGTAGTTCTCTTTAAAAAAAAAAAAAAATTGTTAGGAATAGGATTCTATTGATTACATACTTCAGTTTTCTTCTGGCTTAAATTGTTTGCTAAGAAAGAAATCTGCAGTAGTTCTTGTATTTGTTCTTTATGATATAAACTGTTTACTTTTCTTCTGGTTGTTTACAAAACTCTTATTTTCTAACCTGTTTTTAATAATTTGATTGTGTTGTGCCTTAGTAAGGTGTTTTCACATTTACTTTGCTTGGAGACCTGCTGAGTTTCTTGGATCTCTGAGTTTATAGTTTTCATCAGATTTGGACAGTTTATTGACATTACTTCTTCAAATATTTTTTATCCCCACCCCACTCTCCCTCTGAAACTGCAATTTCCACACATTGTACAGTTTTATATTGTCTCACAGATCAATGTTCTTTTTATTTTATTTTTTTCTTTTTTGTCCCTGTGATTCCATTTGGATAGTTTCTCTTGCTATGCCTTCAAATCCACAGATATTTTCTTCTGTATCTAATATGGTTTTAATCTAGTGAATTATTTATATCAGATACTATTTTTATTTGTGGATGTTTCATCTGATTACTTTTTTTGTATATTCCATTTCTTGCCTAATTTTGTTCTTGTTTTCCTTTAACTACTTGAACGATTTTATAACAGCTATTTTGTTTCCTGTCTGTTGATAATATTATCTCTGTTGTTTGTGGTTTTGATCATACTTAATGATTTTCTCTTTATCAAAGGCCATACTTTCTTTCATCTTGGCATGTTTAGTAATTTTTATTTGATTCAGGTAATTGTATTTGATGCAATTAAGTGCTGAGTTGTCTTGTGCTTTTTTTATTGTTTGGGAAGCAGTTCACTGTTTGATTTTCTTTAGGCTTGTTTTTAAGCTTTGCTTTTTTGGGTCCTAAATAGCCTTTACCCTGAGGTCAGTTTAGTTCAGCTACTAAGGGACTCTACCATCATTCAATGAGAACACTCCTCTACGCAGGCTAGAATGTGAAGATTGCTCAGTTGACACTCCCCCAGTTATTCTTGCCAGGTGGGTGTATTTCATCCTGTAAACATGTGCTTAGGATTCAGCAACTGAGTCAAAAGTATCCCTGTATATGTTTATAGGGGTATTTCTCTTTGGAGTGCTCAGCTTTCTGACCCCTCTCTGCAAATTTCAGAAACCTCTACCTCCCCAAACTATCACCTCTGTCTCTTCAACTCATTAAGGTTATCATACTTCACTTGGGAAGTGCATTCCTGAATGACTTTCTCTAAGGTTCTTTCAGACAGATAGCTAAGCCAATCACAGGGGTTAGTTTTCAGTTTGCCTTTTCTTAGAGATCAGAGTTCTGTATTGTGTATTTTCTAAGTTTCAAGTAATCATTTCATAGATGTTTTATTTATGTCAGAGGATAATTCCAGATCAACTTATTTATGGTCAGAAATTGAAATTCCCTTATATAATTTTATAAACATAGAGTACTTTATAGATGTCAGAAAATATAACAGACAATGTATAGACATACCTACATAGATATTGACGGGCTCCCCTGGTGGCTCAAATGGTACAGAATCTGCCTGCAATGCAAGAGACCCGGGTTCGATCCTTGGGTCTGGAAGATGCCCTGGAGGAGGAATGGCTACCCATTCTCCAGTATTCTTACCTGGAGAATTCCATGGACAGAGGAGCCGGCAGCCTAAGTCCATGAGATCACAAAAAGTTGAACGTGACTGAGCGACTAACATATACAGAATAGACAGGATGAAATCTCACCTTTTTCAGATATTTATCAAATACCACATTCTTGGTGAGGACTCACATAGCCCTATTTGAGATTTCATCCTGTCTATTCTGTATCCTAACTGGCTGCTTTAAAAAATATCTCCATAATATTTATCACAATTTAACATACTGTGTATTATGCATATTTATTTTCTTTGTTTTCTATCTCTCTCTCCCCAAATAATGTTAACCCACACAAATGTATAGCTTTTTGCTTATTTTAAATGCTGTTATTTTCTCATATTACATGGAATAGTAAGTTATACATAGATTATGAATAACTATTAGATGATTAAATAAATAATGAACATCAAGATAAATCTTTCATCTAATGAGAAAAGAAGAAGTATGATTGGAGAATGATTAATTTGATTTTGCAACTGTATGAATTGTTTGTTGTGACTTGAGTTTTGTTATGAATTGTTCTCCACTCCCCAGTTCATACGTTTAAGTCCCCAGTACTTCAGAATGAGACTATATTTGAATACAGGGCCTTCAAAAGAGGTAAATAAAGTAAAACAAGGTCATATGATAAGCCCCAATCCAGTATGACTAGTGTCCTTACAAAGAGGATATTAGGGCAAAGATATATGCACAGAGAGGAGAGACCGCAGGAGGGCCCAGTGAGGAGGTGGCCCTCTCTGAACTAAGGAGAGAGGCCTTGAAAGAAACCAACTCTGTTTATACCTTGATCTGGGGCAACTAACCTCCAGAACTCTGAGAAAATAAATTTCTATTGTTGAGGGCACTCAGCCCATGGTGTTGTGCCATAGATGCCAGAGCACATTAATGCAACTGGGTAATACTTTATTTTTTAAAAGATATTAGAAACAAATATGCCAAAATGTTATTATTGATTTTCTTAAAAGATATCCATAGCTCTTTATTATATTTCCCTTTAACAGTTTTTTCATTTGCAATATATAGGTAAACTTTTGTCACCATAAAAATACATTTCAAAGCATACTGTTCTCTAAATACGTATATATATATGACAAATTCTAAGCAAAGATTTGAGCGACTGAACTGAACTGAACTGAAACAAAGATCTCCAATCATTAGAAGGCAGAAAATGTAGAAAACATTGCCTTGTTTCCAGGATGTGATAGGACTCAATGACTAGAAATTCCTTGCTTCTTTTCCCCTTGTCACCACTATTCAGTAGATACATTGGTCAATGAGTATAAATACATTAGTGTGTGATCAAAAATTTATAGCCATTAACATGTAAAAAAATAATTATGTGAAGTAAAACATATTCCATTCCATGTCTGTAATGTCTTAAACTTTCCTGAATGGAAAAGTAAATGTCAAGAATTGCCCCTTCCAAATAAATATGACAGAACATAAATCTACCATCATGTTTCTCATTTGAACTTTGTGAAATATTGAAGTTTGATTTACATGTTTAAGACTGTATGAGCTTGTTATTTCTTAGTAGCTACTTTAGTTCCAAATCTGCCTGTGGGAAATAATGATGCTCCCAGTCAGGGAGCAGTAGGCAATGATATAGTAACAGGACTTCCTGTTATGAGGTGTTTATCTTCGTTGTTACAATTGTGCTGTTCTCCTATTGTGCATTTATTCTTCCCTCCATTCAGCCCAATCACTGAGGTTTTAATATCAGTTACTGTATTATTGCAGCCATGAAATTAAAAGACACTTACTCCTTGGAAGGAAAGTTGTGACCAACCTAGATAGCACATTCAAAAGCAGAGACAATACTTTGCCAATAAAGGTCCATCTAGTCAAGGCTATTGTTTTTCCAGTGGTTATGTATGGATGTGAGAGTTGGACTGTGAAGAAAGCTGAGCACCGAAGAGTTGATGCTTTTGATCTGTGGTGTTGGAGAAGACTCTTGAGAGTCCCTTGGACTGCAAGGAGATCCAACCAGTCCATTCTGAAGGAGATCAGCCCTGGGATTTCTTTGGAAGGACTGATGTTGAAACTGAAACTGCAATACTTTGGCCACCTGATGCAAAGAGTTGACTCTTTGGAAAAGACTCTGATGCTGGGAGGGACTGGGAGCAGGAGGAGAAAGGGACGGCAGAGGATGAGATGGCTGGATGGCATCACTGACTTGATGGATGTGAGTTTGAGTAAACTCCGGGAGTTGGTGATGGACAGGGAGGCCTGGCGTGCTGCAATTCATGGCATCACAAAGAGTCAGACACGACTGAGTGACTGAACTGAACTGAACTGTATTATGCCATTCTAAAATATCATTTTGGCTCTTCTTTATAGATTCTCTTTCTTCTCTGAGACTTTCTCTCTATACAGATATCTTCATAACTGTTTACTGAAACTGGCTTATTATGGCTGCTTTAAAATTCTTGTCAGGACAGTCAAAGCCAGTGCACTGGGACAACCCAGAGGATTGGGATGGGGAAGGAGGTGGGAGGGGAGTTCGAGATAGAGGACACATGTACACCTGTGGCTGATTCGTATCAATGTATGGTAAAAACCACCACAATATTGTAAAGTAATTAGCCTCCAATTAAAATAAATATATTAATTAAAAAATTCTTGTTAGATAATTCTGTCATTTGCGTTATTACTGTATAGGAATCTGTTGATTATTTTTTCCAATCACTTTGAGACTGTTCTAGAATTTGATACTGCAATAAAAACCTGGACTTTGGGATTTTTATACTATGTATATCTTACTTGAATGATCTTTCTAAAGTATGTCTCCTTTGAACTTACTTTGTCAAGAGTAGTAAGTGCCTCTTCATTAAGGGAAGGTGCTGGTGGAAATACAGTTTTCCCTTTCAGCCTCCACTGTCTTCTGAGGGGTGACAGTGTTATAGAATGAATGTTTGTGTCCCCTCAAATTCCTATATTGAAGCCCTAACCTCCAACATGATGGCATTTGGAGGTAGTTTAGAACATTATGAACTTGAGATGAGATATGAGGGTGGTGTCTTCATGGTGGGATGACTGTCCTCATAAGATGACACAGGAACAGCTTTCTCTCAGTCAGGTGAGGACATCACGAGGAGGTTGCCATTTGCAAGACAAGAAGATAGTCCTTACTGTAAATATAAATAAATCTGCCCACACCTTGGTCTTAGACATTCCAGCTTCAGGACTGTGAGAAAATATATTTCTGTTGCTTAAGCCATCCAGTCTTAGCAGATAGAGACAAAGGGGCTCCTTCTTGCTTCAGTGTTAGGGATGGGAGTTCTGGATCTCACGAAGTTGCCAGTAATATCACCCTGGCTGAGACGGGAAGCCATGCCTTGCCTCTCCCTACGGCCTCCATAGTCATCAAGGGGGCAGGGTGGCTTCATTACTTCTGGACAGTAGTAAAAGTCCTGATTCCCCTAGACCTTTCCTAAATGACCCTGGAGCGAGAAGGTGGCATGTTGGTGCTAGGTCACTCACATCACATGGACACAACTTTCTGCAGAAGGAATTTATTTTTTGTGGCTTTCATGCCTTTTTCTACAACACTGATGGCATCTTCAACAGTGTAGACTTCCAGACTTTCATGATTTTTTGTTAGAGTTCTCTTCCACAGTGTTGACAGTCCTTTCCATGGAACACCATGTGTAATAAGCCTTAAAGGTCCTTTTGACCCTATGATCTAGAGACTGAATTAGAGACATTGTATAAAGGGGAAGCAGATCACTTTGAGGGCTTCCCAGATGGCGCTAGTGGTAAAGAAACTGCCTGCCAATGCAGGACACGTAAGAGGCACAAGTTCAATCCCTGGGTCAGGAAAACCCCTGGAAGAGGGCATGGCAACTCACTCCAGTATTCTTGCCTGGAGAATCCCATGGACAGAGGAGCCTGGCAGATTACATACAGTCCATAGGGTCGCAAAGAGTCAGACACGACTGAAGTGACTTAGCATGCATGTGAGGATGCATGCAGCCCACTTTGATGCTGCCAATGTTGAACACATGGGGTTCCGGGCATTGCATATCAAAACTGGACATATCAAAACAGCATTTTCACAAAACAGTAGAGTTAGCCTATTCCTTCCTGCCTTAAATCCTGATTCACCCTTCTCTCCCTTACTGATAAACAACCTTTGTACCAGTTTTTCCAGAATAGAGACTTGTGTCTGCTTAAAATCTGTTCAGGCAGATAACCTTTCTCCTCAATGATTTTTGTAATGGTGTGTGGGAACTCACCTGCTGCCTTGTGGTCAGCAGAAGCTGCTTTTCCTGTTATCTTGACATTTTTTTAAAAAGCCAAACCTCTTTCTAAAATTATCAAACCATCAAATACTGAAATTAAGTTCTCTGGCTTTAGATCCCTCAGCTTCTTATACTTTAAGTTGTCATGTAATAACTTTATTTTTTCTTAAATGATATTAGTCTATAGGTATATCATTCTTTTAGCAATCCTGCACTCATATAAAAGATGCATTTTTCAATATGATATAAAAAAAGTATTTCATGAAATGGGCAAGGTTTTCACCCTCGCTCGTGTAGCTGCCATAGTAACTTCATGAATTTCCTTTCCTTTCCTCATGAATGAAGGAAATGGCATAATGTTTCTTATGCTCTAGTCATTTATCTTGAAACTGTGGGCAACTGCAGTCTACATTACATATCAAGCAAATCAACTTTTTCTTGTAATGTTATGCCTTTTCTCTGCTTCTTGGGAGCATTTCCCACATAATAGTGGCACTTTGTATAGGTCCCAGGATGTTATTCAAGGTTTATGGTATTGCCCTAAACATGATGAATGATACTTGAGAACTACAAAAGATCATTTTTTACTGTGATATGCAATTTACTGGAGAGACGAACTGCATACATGGAGATGATGAATCTACATGGTGTCTTAAGTGGATACTCACAACACTTGAGCTCAACACAATGGCAATAAGAAGTTGCTGTAAAAGTATGACAGTAGTATAGTATGTACTATAGTTGATTTTATGTAGTTAAGATTTAATACTATATCCTTATCCTTGCTTATATTTCTCCAGAATGACTGATGCCATGTACAACCTGTATGTTCATGTAAGTTTTAATAATTTTTTACTTTTTCTGATAGATTTGCATATATTATATGGTATTAAAAGATAAAACAGACTAGTATCCACATATATTTTATGCATTCATGACATATCTTTTTTCTTAAAATTTTCAACATTTCTAGGTTATGTGGCTCAAGTACAAGTTTTTTTCAAGCTGTTGAAAATCTCCAAAATTTTTTCAGATATATTTCTTGAAAAAATCCACATATAATTGGACCTGCACAGTTCAAACCTATGTTGTTCAAGGGTCAATGGTGGATAATTTAACATGTATATTTATCAAAGGATGGGTTCACCTAAGAGCTTCCCTGGTGGTGCAGTGATAAAGAATCTGCCTGCAATGCAGGAGCTGAAGGAGCCGCAGGAGATACAGGTTCAATTCCTGGGTCAGGAGGATCCCCTGGAGGAGGGCATAGCAACCCACTCCAGATTCTTGCCTAGAGAATCCCATGGACAGAGGAGCCTGGTAGGTTACAGTCAATAGGGTCACAGAGTCGTTCATGACTTAAGTAACTTAGCATGAATGCAGATTCACCTAAAATTTTATTTCAACAACTTTATGTGGATATGTACAGAACTTCTTGGAAGTTTGACTACATGAGAGAGAGGAAAATGAGAGAATTTGTTATTTATCACTCTCCTTAGGATGGAACCAAAATTGTAAGTATGAACTGATCGTAATTTGAGGTCTGATTTTTGTATTGAGAGCAAATAGTATGTATATTCAACATGAAAAGTGAAAGTGAAGTCGCTCAGTCATGTTCGACTCTTTGCGACCCCATGGAGTGTAGCCTACCAGGCTCCTCTGTCCATGGGATTTTCCAGGCAATAGTACTGGAGTGGATTGCCATTTCCTTCTCCAGGGGATCTTCCTGACCCAGGGAGCAAACCCGGGTCTCCTGCATTGTAGACAGATGCTTTACCATCTGAGCCACCAAGGAAGTCCTTCAAGTATATTAAACATACTCTCTATATTTATGCTTAAATTATTTTAAAAAAGAAAAGTGGAAAAATCAAACCCATACATTTTNCCTGACCCAGGGAGCAAACCCGGGTCTCCTGCATTGTAGACAGATGCTTTACCGTCTGAGCCACCAAGGAAGTCCTTCAAGTATATTAAACATACTCTCTATATTTATGCTTAAATTATTTTAAAAAAGAAAAGTGGAAAAATCAAACCCATACATTTTATGTTTTGATTATCCATAAGCTCTGAGGAAGGGACTGTTTTATGCCATTATGCATTATATACTGGGCTTCCCAGGTGGCGCTAGTGGTAAAGAACCTACCTGCCAATGCAGGAGATGTAAGAGACATGGGTTTGATCCCTCGATCTAGAAGATCCCCAGGAGGAGGAAACGGCAATCCACTCCAGTAACCTCACCTGAAGAATCCCATGGACAGAGGAGCCTGGCATGCTATAGTCCATGGGGTTGCCCAGAGTCAGACATGACTTTAGCGACTTAACACACACATGCATGTACATTATATATTCTGGAGAATATGAAGAGAAGTTTGAATTCTGAAGGATTCAAAAGATGTCATTAAAAACATATAGCTAAAAATTAAGATTTTTGAATTCTTCAACATCTTTATGTTCTTTATGCAATGTGTTTTAATTATTAATTATAATCATAAATAAGAATTCTGTTTATTCTTTTACAGTAGCATATGCCAATAAAAATTCATTTTTGTAGCAAAATCATTTTTACAAAAAGTATTTCTTCTTTGAGCCATGATACAGAACTCTAAGGAAGTAGAGCAGCTATTGATGCTTANATTCTGTTTATTCTTTTACAGTAGCATATGCCAATAAAAATTCATTTTTGTAGCAAAATCATTTTTACAAAAAGTATTTCTTCTTTGAGCCATGATACAGAACTCTAAGGAAGTAGAGCAGCTATTGATGCTTAACAGGATTCATTTGGTTGAAGGCACACTAATGATTTCACCAGTATTTTTCAAAACATTGTTAGATTCTTTGGTTCTTAACCAATAATAAAATATTGGTTATATGTTAAGTATTGATGTATATTTGATTTTGTTTCCATTGGAAGAAAGAATTAAGAAAAATGGTATCTTGGGTAGACATTGCTGCTACTGCTAAGACGCTTCAGTCGTGTCTGCAGATGGCAGCCCACCAGGCTCCACCATCCCTGGGATTCTTCAGGCAAGAACACTGGAGTGGGTTGCCATTTCCTTCTCCAATGCATGAAAGTGAAAAGTGAAAGTTAAATCGCTTAGTAAATGTCCTCTTCATGACCTCATGGACTACAGCCTACCAGGCTCCTCTGTCCATGGGATTTTCCAGGCAAGAGTACTGGAGTGGGTTGCCATTGCCTTCTCCAAGGGTAGACATTACATTTATTAAATTATAGATAGACTCAAATGGTTTTTTAGGAGTTCTTTAATTTTAGTAATCTTTTGCTATTAATATTTTCCTTAGCTTATAAAATATTTCAATAGTAACTTAAATACTTTAATCTTTTCTTTGTTTAGTGAACTAATCTAGAAATATTGGCCTTTAACCTTTAAGTACAGTTTATATCCTTGGAGGAGGGTGTGAAAGCCACTCCAGTACCCTTGCCTGAAGAAACCCATGGACAGAGGAGCCTGGCTTATTGCTGTCCATAGGGTCACAAAAAGTCAGACATGACTGAAGTAACTTGTACACACACATGCACAGCTTATATATTTGATTTTACCTTCTTGGGTATAGTAAAGGTACACATGCATATGTTTGCATGTATACAATCTAAGGGGAAATTTTTTCAATCCTCCCTTTTCTTTTTTGCTAAACTTTTGTGACTATAACACGTGAACCTCTTACTAGGAGCACATATTCAGATAGAGTATAACATGAAGATTGTTGCTTTGTGTTCTCAGTGGCTAACTGATGATTATGATCAGATTGGTTGCAAATGTCCATTAGAGGTCTTTCAGTCATCAAATGGAGTGATTACTGTGATACCTGTTTATGACCAATAGAGTAGGTTTATCTGAAATCAATACTAGCCAAAGGAAAATCATGTAGATAAGAGAAACAACAGTTTTGGACATTCTCTGGACTTTAAAGAAAATTAAAGAATAGAACTAGATTTTTTCCCCTCTCTTTCTCTTCTTTGACTCACTTGACAAGTGAAAATTGTGTCCGACTCTGTGACCCCATGAACTATACAGTCCCTGGAATTTTCCAGGTCATAAGTATACCTATTTACCAAAATACTGGAGTGGGTAGCCTTTCCCTTCTCCAGGGGATCTTCCCAACCCAGAGATGGAACCCAGCTCTCCTGCGTTGCAGATGGATTCTTTACCAGCTGAGCTGAGCCACAAGAGGAGTCCAAGAATATTGGAGTGGGTAGCTTATCCCTTCTCCAGGGCATCTCTCCAACCCAGGAATCAAACTGGGGTCTCCTGCATTGCAGGCGAATTCTTTACCAACTGAGCTATCAGGGAAGCCCTAGGCCTCACTTCTCCAGGGACAATTTACCAGTTTGAATTGTGTGCATTTTATACTTACTGCTGTAACCTTTTGCCACAAACGTGGTGACTTAAGACAAAAACTATATTGTCTTACAATTCTGTAGATGAGGAAGTTCAACATGAGCACTACTGAGTTAAAATTGAGATGCTGACGAGGCTATGTTTCTTTCTGGAAGCTCTATGAGAGAATTCTTGTCTTGCCTTTTCCAGATTCTCCAGGCCACCCATGTTCCTTGTCTCTTGGTTTTCTTTCTCCATCTCTACTGCCAGTGATTTTGCACCTCTAAGATTTAGTTCATTCCATGACTGCTGTTCTTGTATTTAATTTCTTTTTCTCTTTTTTATTTTTAATTGGAGGATAATTGCTTTACAATGTTGTGTTGGTTTCTGCCTTACAACAGTGTGAATCAGACATAAGTATACCTATTTGCAGGACAGGAATAGAAATGCAGAGAACAGACTTATAGACAGTGGGGGAAGGAAAAGGTAGGAAAAATTGAGAGAGTAGCACAGAAACATATACATTACCATATGTAAAATAGGTAGCTAGAGGGAAGTTGTTGTATGACACAGGGAGCTCATCCCGGTGCTCTGTGACCACCTAAAGGGATGGGGTGGGTTGGGGGGTGAGAGGGAGATTTAAGAGAGAGGGGACATATGTATGCATGGATGCTAATTTTCCTCAGTGGTGTCCAACTCTTTGTGAACCTGTGGACTGGAGCCTGCCAGGCTCCTCTGTCCATGGGATTCTCCAGGCAAGAATACTGGAGCGGGTTGCCATGCCCTCCTCCAGGGGATCTTCCACACCCTGGGACTGAACCCGCATCTCTTATGTCTCCTGCATTGGCAGGTGGGTTCTTTACCATTAGTGACATCTCGGAAGCCCCTAGTTTGAGGTTGCTGCTGCTGCTAAGTTGCTTCAGTTGTGTCCGACTCTGTGCGACCCCACAGATGGCAGCCCACCAGGCTCCACCATCCCTGGGATTCTCCAGGCAAGAGTACAGAAGTGGGTTGCTATTGCCTTCTCCAATGGATGAAGGGGAAAAATGAAAGTGAAGTCACTCAGTTGTGTCCAACTCTCAATGACCCCATGGACTGCAGCCCACCAGGCTCCTCCGTCCATGAGATTTTCCAGGGAAGAGTACAGGAGTGGGTTGCCATTGCCTTCTCTGAGTTTGAGGTTAAAACCTATCTAAATATGTTTTTGCTTTCTTTGCTTGGTACCTCAAAGACAGAAACTATCTTATTCACTTCTAGCCATAGACTTGCAAGCATATCATGGATTCTAATAATTATGTGTTTAATAAGTGAAAACAACTTTTAAAATATTTGAAGAAATGTTTTGATATCAACAAGTAAATAATAGAGTATTCCAGCCTGTAGTTTTTCTAAGAAATAAAGCAACAGTTAATTTGTATCTTTTAATTTCCAACACTTTTTAAAATACAACTACTAGAATGTTCAAAATCAGAAAGCTCCAAATATGAAATAATAAATTTAAGAGGCCCATGAATTCCTGTGGGTGTAGGATAATCATTTAATTATTAGCTTTTGTCCATTTATAGAATGTTGTAAAATATGCTCTTTATATAAATAGGGCAAATGAGGTCTTAAAAAATAAATATATGACAATAGTGAGTAATCAAATAGCACTCATTGTTTGTTGCATTACAGAATAAATTAAGAAAGAGAAATGCTCTTGTATTTGTTTCAATTAATTTTTAATTTAGTGCCTATATTTTTCAGAGAATAGCAATATAGTTTCATAAGATAGTATTCTGCAAACTCATAGAATGTTAATATTATACTCGATAAAATATTTAACTTGTGTTTCACTTAGATTCTCCTACCAGTGTCCATATTATTTGGCAACCAATAGCATCTCAGAATTGTACTTGAGTAAACAAAGGGATGACAGTATTTCTAAGTGTTTGTACCCTGGGAGGAAAAATTATATATCCACATTCCTTTTTCAATTTTTTCTATTTGCTCAGATACTTCTGGTATGGATCTGAGGTCTCTTTTTGATGCCATCTCAAATAAAATTATATCCTAAATGACCAGAAGAAACCATAAAACAAATAGAAGATAAGATAAAGGATTCTAAGAATATTTTCCAAATAAATATTTTATTCGTTTTATATATAATTTTCTTCATCTGTCAAGGAAAAACAATGCTATCCATATAAAATTGTTATAAGGAAAAGCAGTGGCCAAATACGTGTTCACTAGGAGTGCATGAAATACTTAATGTGAGTGTATTATACAAACTTGAACATTTTATACCAGAAAGTTGCTTGTTTTTAATCCCCAGCAGTTGAGAACTGTGTATGTTTTAATATGATTTGGGGGTTAGTTAGCCATTATTGGGGGTTCATGCTTGCTATGTCTATGACATCTTGATTGAACCATAGATCTCTTTGTCCTTAAATTAACAATGTGCTTTTTTGGAGAATGCATGCAGAGCAAATTGCAAGTGTATTTAGTCAAAGAGAGAAGGACACACACTTCACAGAAGCATGTTGGTTGTAGAGAGTAGAAGAAAGTGAAAGTGAAGTCGCTCAGTCGTGTCCAACTCTATGCGACCCCGTGGACTGTAGCCTATCAGGCTTCTACATCCATGGGATTCTCCAGGCAAGAATACTGGAGTGGGTTACCACTTCCTTCTCCAGGGGATCTTCCTGACCCAGGGATTGAACCCGGATCTCCCACATTGGAGGCAGATGCTTTAACCTCTGAGCCACCAGGGAAGCAGTCAGCATCTTTTTCAGCCTTTGTGGTACCCAGACCATTTAGCAGAGAGGTGGAAGGTAACATAGCTGGTGATGCACATGAAAACTGGGGTCTTGACAGATGTGGAAGAGCTCATTTTGTGCACGCCACATTCCTTTTCACCTTGGCCTTTCGGTACTGTTAGGAATAATTTATGCATACAGTCTCTGTCCTTAATGCCTTTATTTAAGAGAAGGATTAAATACTGGACACTTCTGGGTTTGAAACCAGAATTAGCATTGCTGAGATTCCATCTGCATCTGGGCAAAAATGAGTAAAAATGCTCTACTTGACCTTCATACTGTAGATCTGTCTCTAGATTACCAAAGTATTTGAACAGCCATTTTGAGGCTGTAGCTATTTGGGCCCATTATTCTGATGAAATTGAAATAAGTGAGTAAGCTGGTCTGCTTTGTGACCTGGACACTTAGAACTCTCTCCAGGGCCCCTCAGTTCTGTGCTGGTGAATTTAGGTATCAAAAGCCTTCCCTTCAGCTTGCCACCAATAAAGGAACGAACAAACACTTTCAACTTTACACACGAAAGGCATAGATTTTGCATAGAAGCATCCTTAATAAAATCATTGAGTAGGTTTTAAGTTAAGAGTAAATGCCTACATTTATGTATTAAAACCAGAAAAATACACAGGATACAACACTTAGCAGAGTCGTTTATCTCCCATGAATGCTTTCAGTCTTCTCATGTCCAACCCTTTGTTCCACTTAGTCTAACTGTTACTTAGCACAATTTATAGCCTATTCTGAAGTTGTCAGGTATTGACCAGTGATGGCAGAACTGGTTTACTGCTCACTACTTCAAAAACTGCTATTTATCTCATCTCCTCAAATCACTTTAGTCAATCTTGGGTTCATAGCCTTTATTTTGCATGAACTCTTTGACAAATTTTCCAAGACATATGTAATGCTCACTTAGAAAACAGAGTTGAATCACTTATTGACAAGAATGGTCAGGCATTTTGTGAAGTGTTTTTAAAATTGATGTAATTCCCACATTCATCCTGTGAAGTGACATAATTATACCCATCTTACATACAGGTGGAAAAAATGACTTAATAAAGTGAAATGATTACCCAAGATCATATAACGGCAGAGTCAGAATTTAAGCCTATATATGTCTGACTCCAAAGCCCATACTCATAAGCATCGAGTTATAGTGCCTAAAAATTAATGAATCACTATTTTTAGCTTCAAGGAGAGTTTCTTTCCTTCTCTGATTGTTTTTTTCTCTTTGATTTTGTGGCACACTCCTGTGAACCCATCTGTTCACACTCGTGTTAACCCTTAGACATCTTATAGATAAACTCATTTGAATTTCTTTCTTTTTTTTTTTTTTTTTTTGGCTTTTAAACACCAGTTTCAGTGCTGTTTCATCTGGATTCATAGATAAGCTTTGATGATTCCTGATTTTCTGTCCTGTGGCCATTTATTTCTAATCAGAATATGGTTTCCAATCACAGCGACTGTTGCTCCATCATCCAGCTCTCTCTCGCTTCATCTCACAAGACACTCGCCCCCATTAAGGTTTTAAACTGTAAAATTAACTGACTAGTGTGGTTCCCCCTTTTATGATCTAACATAAATTTCCTTAAAATTTAAAGTTATTTTCATTCTTAATATTATTTGAAACTTCAGTGNTCTCTCGCTTCATCTCACAAGACACTCGCCCCCATTAAGGTTTTAAACTGTAAAATTAACTGACTAGTGTGGTTCCCCCTTTTATGATCTAACATAAATTTCCTTAAAATTTAAAGTTATTTTCATTCTTAATATTATTTGAAACTTCAGTGGCATATAATATTGTCATGACTCCCCCCCGCTCCACCCGCTTTTTAGGGCAGAATTTATTAAAATTCTTGCTTCGGGTAAAACATTTATTTTATTATCATCCCCAAATAGGTATTTATCTATATGTGTACTTCCCAGATGAAAACCATGTAGGAATATTTTAAATGGCCAAATGCTTACTTATCAGTGTTTTTTTCTCTTGCTCCTCTTAACTCAGATGATTTAATCTGTTATAACCTACATAAATCATACATCTATTGCATTTGAAAAGAACTTAATAACTTTACATATTTTATGGCAATGGGTATAAAAATTATAATTATGAGCATTAACATTTCATTTTCATTAAGCAGCTGCCAGTTGATGATCCCTTAGGATTTTATTAAATTTGTGAATAGAGTTGAAAGTCATCATGCTTACTCAGATCTATTCCCTGTCATCATACATCAGAACCCACTCTTTCTAAAATGAAACCATTAGTGGCAAATGTATTTGGGAACAAATCTCCAGCCTGTCTTATGGTACTGTCCTCACTTATCAAAACTTTGCCTCCTTTAAATGGTTCCTTTTATTCCAGGAGCCCCCTTGTGGCCAGAATATGGCCAGTCTTCACTCCGTTACTTATTGTATGTGCTTTGTGTTATATTTGATTTTTAAATTAATGCTAATTAAGATTCATAACTGTTCATTCTTTTCATATTTTCCCCAAGATGACATTGGGCCCAAGAACAAAATCCAGGATAAAAGGACTTCTAAAAGTGATTTTTTTCTCTCATCCTCCACTGTCAATGCTTCATCCCCCACCCAAACATTACTGTTGACACAGAGAAAAATAACAAAGTTCAAAGGGGAAAATTAGCCACCAAAAAGTTTTGTTTATCTTTCCTTTCCTTGCTCATGCCCAGGTAGAGAAGGTCCAAGCCATAGTCTGAAGCTGATAGGCAGATGAAGTGACAAGAGAGCATTGTCACAGAATGCCATATTTGGAAGTAGCCAGTGAAGCTAATCTGGGGCTGGCTTGCTTCAGGTCAGGTAGTCTAACTTAGATGGAAATCAGGAGCTTCAATTACTTTACGCATTGTATCAATACACACTGATCGTGTATGCAGAGAGAGAGGGTCTCTAATATCCCTTCTTCTGTCTGTGGGGCACTTCCATCTTCTTTTGTGTAGCACTTATGTGCCTATCATATTGTTTGATTTTTATTTATTGTTATAGATAATTATCTATTTTTATAAAACCAAAGTTCCATAAGATGTTTGATATTTCAGCTAATGTGTAGCTAAGTCAGCCTTTGTTAAAACCTTAGGCAGTATATATGTTTATGTTTACCTGTCTAGTTATCTACATATATATATATTTGCACACACATACCAGCATGTTGTCTGTATGTGCATATATACATTTGTACATGTGGCATTGAAAAAGCTACACCCAGTCAGTTTCTGTGAATTTCTTTGGTGGGGGCTGATGGAATCAAAATTGGTGCCCCCCATTTTTTTTTAAAGAATGTAATAAAAATCTTAGTTCCCAGGTAGATTTGAATGATTCCAAATTGTAAACAATATTCTCACAGCACTTCTGAGCAGGAGGTGGGTGGAATCAACAAAAACTGTTGCTTTTAGAAAAAGGCAACAGGCACAAGGAAGAGAATATTTTCCCCATGTATCTGTCTTTCACTCTTAAAGAATTCTGAATCCTTAGTTTTCTTACAAAGTGCATGTTATTGTGGAAACATTTTCATTCACATATTTTACTCATGTTTGTGCAAATATACAGTAATAATGGAGTTTCCATTTTCTTTATATAGTTTTTATGTGTTTGCACATTGTGACAGTATATGTATTAGATAGTTAAAACCTAAGTCCAGAACCAGACTGATTGGCTTTTTAAAAAATGTAAATTCTTTCAGCAAATTTCTTAATATTTTCTCTGAGGTAAACAAACAGAAATATCATCTTAGAGGTATCTTGTGAAATAATGATTTTCTTCCTTCCTTTTTTCTTTAATTTAGCCAGCATCAAGCCAACTGGAAATTTAATTGATTAAATAATCATAGAAGCTACAGGTTTTGAATGCTATAGTGCAATGCAGCTAATGAGGTCCAACTATTTTACANATGATTTTCTTCCTTCCTTTTTTCTTTAATTTAGCCAGCATCAAGCCAACTGGAAATTTAATTGATTAAATAATCATAGAAGCTACAGGTTTTGAATGCTATAGTGCAATGCAGCTAATGAGGTCCAACTATTTTACAGAAATATTATTCTATCTTATAATTGAATTATACTAATACTTCACTTTCTATAAGCATTTCTGCTTTAAGGGTGACCAAAGCCAAACTTAATATCTAATGAGAATATACAGTCTTAAAAATGCTTTACTTTTATCAGGACTAATGAAAAATTATTTTGGTGAAAGCTAATATAAATAGCATACATTATGTGGATGGTTAGATTTATGGATTACAATACTTTTGCAGCTGAAGTAGTAGAACTGTCTCCATGTCCCTAACCAATATTTCTTCTATTAAAATATTTCATAAATAAGTGACTAAATATTTCAATAGCTAGGGGTTAAGTGATTTGTTTTGATTCTATGTATGTAGTCATTCTGACAGGCTATTCTCAGTATTTTAAATCTTTTAAGTATTTATTTGAACTCTCACCAGATAGTCTTCACAGCTGGTTCTAAGCATTTCAACAACTTGAGCAAATTGCCGTGATTTTGCAGTCATGAAGTGAATTAAATTGCAGAATAGGTCTTCACTAAAATCATGAAGTTTTCATGTGAAGATAATTAAGAATCATCTCTGGTATTTTATAGGAGAAAAGTGAAATAAAGGAGTCATACAATTACAATCAAGAGAGAAAACTTTTTGGTAGTTTTACTATGTATGCTGTTTTTTACATAGAGTCTCAGTTGCATGATATTCCTTCAGAAATTGGTCACAGCATATTAATGCCACATATTATCCAGTGCTTCAGATGTTCAGAGTGAGCTCACAATCATATCATTATTGAAAAGTCTCTGTAAGATTGGTGGCTGTGGATTATTTTAGTTATTTAACACTTTTCTCATTACATGTAACATGTCACATGTCTACGTAGACTCTCCTCAAGGGAATATCCATAGTTTTTCATGACAGATGTACTAAATCCTCCCATTCATCTGACAACCCAATGAATGCATAAGCACAATGCATGGACTTGCCAGACATCATCGATAAGGGGCAGATGGAAGTTACATCACCATACATAAGGGCAACTACTCTGAAAAAGGTGAATTTCCTTCCACTTTAAAATGCCAATATCCTTTATACCCTCTCACCTGAAGAACCCATATACAGAAGTTTTGTCATCAACATGGACATACCTTAGAATAAACGATAGCTTAGTTGAACTCATTATTCAAATTGCTTTTGAAATGTAGATGTTGATTAAAAAAATAATTAATATCAATAATAGTAGGTGTCGATATGAAAGGAGAACATCCAGGTACTACTGGCAGCTTCCTAATAGTAACCAGAGATACTTAGCTGAGTTTCTGTTATGAGCCATGTTTCAAAACCAACCAAACACTTCGTGATGATAAACATTTTTGAAATGTTTTATACCTGTTTGTATTTTGGGGGAATATCTCATTAGATAAAAAATCAACTTTTATGACTCATTAAATCAGTAGCACTACTATAAATCATAAACCTGTTATAAGGAAATAGTTTAATATAGAAGCAAAAGGTCCAGCTGTTTAAATATCATATGCCATATGGGGCTCAGTAATTTGACTTGAATGCTATCTGCTAAATCACTTACTCTTGTGTTAGAGTGCTATATTTCTATGAAATGAAAGTGAAAGTGTTAGTCGCTCAATTGNGAAGGAATGATGCTAAAGCTGAAACTCCAATATTTTGGCCACGTCATGCGAAGAGTTGACTCATTGGAAAAGACTCTGATGCTAGGAGGAATTGGGGGCAGGAGAAGAATGGGACGTCAGAGGATGAGATGGCTGAATGGCATCACTGACTTGATGGACGCAAGTCTGAGTGTACTCCAGGAGATGATGATGGACAGGGAGGCCTGGCGTGCTGCGATTCACAGGGTCACAAAGAGTTGGACATGACTGAGCGACTGAACTGAACTGAACTGATTGTGAATATTTACCTGTATGTGCTGGTGCTTAGTTGCTCAGTTGTGTCTGACTCTTTGCAACCCTATGGACTGTAGCCCTCCAGGCTCCTCTGCCCATGGAATTCTCCATGCAAGAATTCTGGAGTGAGTTGCCATTTCATTCTCCAGGGGATCTTCTCAGGGCAGAAATCGAACCTGTGTTTCCTACATTGTAGGTGGGTTCTTAACTTTCTGAACCACCAAGGAAGCCCTAAATCTCATCTAATCCTGAAAACTCTAATGTAGGTACTATGCTTATCATAAAATTTTTGAAAAGAAATTGAGATGGCCATGTGTTAAATTATTTAACCTCTGACATGGTCTGTGATAAAACAAGAACTAAATATATGCAGTCTGACTCTAGCGACCATAAGGCAAAACACTACTTCCTCTGTATCCAAAATAATCTAAATATTAATCAACTAGATAATATACCCAGAGCACTTTAAGACCTACATTTTCATTATCTTTTACTGGCTATTTACTACTAGGTTTTTTTATTAGCCTCATAACTACCATCCTTCTATTCTTAGGCAGAATCAGATGAATATATTTCTATAATCTATATTCACTAATTTTGGTTATTATTTTAATGAAATCACAGGGTTTACACAGTCAAAAGCAAAATAATTACAAATCTTTTCCCCAATTAATAATATAATGAATTCCTGGATCATTAAACAATATAATTAGAAAAGGAAGACACATACAGAGAAAATGTTTGACATTCATCCAATAGACATGTCCTTAAACACCCACCATGTCTCAGCCTCTGGAGACACAATGGTAGGTACAGTTTCCTCTGTGAATGGACTTACCATTTAGTAAAGATAACAGTCACATAAGTAATTACAATAACTTCAGTATAACTACAAACCTCATAAAGACTCAGATTATGAAGAAACCTATATATTATGTGAAAGACAAAGTTTGGATTTTATTCTAGAGGACAGTTGGGGAATGTGACTAGCACCAGATGCTTAAGGTGATCTAGTAGAGTGTGAAAAGGAAGTGTTAGAATGGTTTCTGACATTTATTTTGACAGTACCATTTGTAGTCTCTGTTTTCAGTTCTCTCACCATAATCATATAAATGGAGTACTTACAATCCATGTTGGGATCTGGGAAGAAAACATTAAAAGTGTCATTCACTTTCATTTCTAGAATTCTAAAAAATTTCTATTTTTGATACCTATTATAAATAATTATATGTAATTATAATATATTGGTTGAAGAAGGCAATGGCACCCCACTCCAGTACTCTTGCCTGGAAAATCCCATGGACAGAGGAGCCTGGTAGGCTGCAGTCCATGGGATCGCTAAGAATCGGACAAGGCTGAGTGACTTCACTTTCACTTTTCACTTTCCTGCATTGGAGAAGGAAATGGCAACCCACTCCAGTGTTCTTGCCTGGAGAATCCCAGGGATGGGGGAGCCTGGTGGGCTGCCATCTATGAGGTCGCACAGAGTCGGACACTACTGAAGTGACTTAGCAGCATAATATATTGATGGTACTTATTTTTAAAATTTACTGCTATAGATGCACATTTAAAAATGTAACTACTGCTATTTACTATTGAGAAACAAAATTATTTTAAGCAGTAGAACTCAAGAGTAATACTGGAGTTTTAGATAAATTACCCTAGAGTGAACTTGATATCAAGGGCACTGGAAGAAGCTAATGTAGTGTTTCATCAAAGAGGTGTTGAGAAATTTTGCCAGGAATGTAGTAGGAAAAGAGTTTGACAACTATGGCATATTTAAGTTGGCAAGATTTATGACTGATTAAATACAACAATAATGAAGAGAAAGGATGCAAGAATGACTCCCAGATTTCAAATTTAGGAAGTTTGGGAGAAAGTAGAAATACTAACCAAATAAGAAACGCAAAGAAGGAAAACCTCAAGTAGGGATCTTCTAAGTTCATTTTAGACAGGATGATTTTGAGCATGCTTCAGAGTATTTAGCTTTAGGATGTGTGAAATTTAAGGACAAGTCTATGTTGCAAATACATGTTTGGCCCCATTTGGCACAGATGGATAGTAGATGGAATCACCAAGATGGATCACATATAGTGTAAAAAACAGTGGTTCAGGAGAGATTTCTTAGCTACCTTGATATTTAAGGGACAGAGAAAGAAGGGACACCCTTGGAGAAAGTCAGAGAACAAGGATTCAAAGAGCATGAGGAGAACCAATGTCCCCGGGACAATCCTCAGAGCAGGGAGCCCTCCCCAAGGTCTTCTGAGTACTATGGTTCTGGTCTCAGGCTGACCCTATAATGGGCTCTCTTTTCCATTAAACTTTCACCATACAAATCCATGTTGCTCACTTTTATATACAGAGAAAAGCTCAGATTACCCCTGGTGATAGAAGTTTATAGTCCATAGGAAAATAGAGGAGACTGGGAAACCATGTCAGCATCCTTCAGAACCTATTGAAGATGGCTCACTGACACCTACAGGTCTCCAAATATTACTCATTTGTTGTTGTTGTTCAGTCACTCAGTTGTATTTGATTCTTTGTGATCCCATGAACTGCAGCACACCAGACTTCCCTGTCCTTCACGATCTCCTTGCTCAAACTCATGTCCATTGAGTCAGTGATGCCATCCAACCATCTGATCCTCTGTCACCTCCTTCTTCTATTGCTCTCAACCTCTCCCAGAATCAAGATCTTTTCCAAAGAGTCAGCTCTTCCCATCAGGTGACCCAAGTGTTGGAGCTTCAGCTTCAGCATTAGTCCCTCCAGTGAACACTCAGGACTGATCTCCTTTAGGATGGACTGGTTTGATCTCCTTGCAGTCCAAGGGACCCTAAGGAGTCTTCTCTAACAATGAAGTTCAAAAGCATTAATTCTTTGGTGCTCAGCCTTCTTTATGGTCCAACTCTCACATCTGTATGTAACTCCTGGGAAAGCCATAACTTTGACTATACAGACCTTTGTTGGCAAAGTGATGTCTCTGCTTTTAAGTACACTGTAAATATTACTCACACAAACCCCAAAATCATTTTTTAAAAATTATATATCCTCTTCTCTAATTTAAAATTAACATCTCAGAACTTATTATGAATTTAAATATATGCAAAGTCTATATTTTAGATGTGTATAAGAGACAGCCACCTGACCTGCCTCTTGAGAAATCCATATGCAGGTCAGGAAGCAACAGTTAGAACTGGATATGGAACAATAGACTAGTTCCAAACAGGAAAAGGAGTACATCAAGGCTGTATATTGTCACCCTGCTTATTTAACTTCTGTGCAGAGTACGTCATGAGAAANGCCTGATTTACATTTGAAATATTAGATTGGCAGTTTAATTCTTTAAGTCTATTCTATGAATGGTATCACAGGAAAACAGTGCTGTTTATCAAATTCAATAGCAAATTGGATGACCTTATGTAAGAAAAAGTCCAACTGCATTTTTGGTCTCAAATAAACATTTGTATTAATCACGTGTGTTAACCTACCAGGGGTTATGATTTCTAATTCTAAGCTATGTAGTTCAAAACATTGCTAGATGAGATATAAATGCTTCCATGATGTTTTGCTTCCATGGACCTCACTCTTGGGAATTTTACACTCCAGGGCAATGGACTATAGAAGGTGGTGAGGGGTGTGCATTTCTTTAGTAAAGAAAGGAAAAGAATTTAAAAGGGGAGTTGAGAAAAGGAGAACTCTGAAAGCACAGATACATTTTTAGCCAAATTAATTTTTGGAAAGTGTACATACGGAGAAATGGAAGATCTGGAAACCGATTGCCTTAAATGTATTCATGCCTATATAGCATCTGTTCAGTCTTGTTTTCCCACAGGGTACCTTGCTCTGGGGGACTCAGCTATAATCATCCAAGAGACACCAGTAGCTAGCAGTCTGCTTTGTTTCTCCATCTCCACTTCTCTATGCCTGCTATTTCCTCCTCTGCTATTGCCTGACTTACCCCTTCCTTGAGGTCATCTTGAATCGAATCATTATGATAAGGTTGAATGATGAGGTAGGCTATTGCTGTATTTTGTTTCCCTCAAATTAATAGTTAAAGACCTAACCTCCAATGTGACTGCTTTTGGAGAAAACGCCTGTGAGGAGGTGATGATCGTTCAATGAGGTCAGAGGGTGAGACCCAAATCTGATAGGGGTGGTGCTCTTATAAAAGAAGAGGCACCAGAACTGTATCCCTGTGATGTGAAGACACCACATGCAAGTAGCCATCTGAGAGCCAGGAAGCATTCTCCCCAGATCCTGACCGTGCTAATCACTCAGACTCTTAGTCTTGGGGTATATAAGAACAGAGACAGCTGTCTGTGGTTTAAGCCATCCAGTTCATGGAACTATGTTGTGGCAGCCTGAACAGACAAATCCAGGCATGTGATGTGCAGGCCATGTGCGTGGACATTATCTGAGATGTCTCTTTAAGCCTAATATACACATTGCCCTTTTCTTAGGAGTAATTTTTTTTTAATGACTATTGGTGTAAGTGTGTGGCTTTATTAGCTTGGTCACAACTAACTGGGCGAGGTATTACCCTACCAGGAAGTGTCTTGGCTAAAGATAGCTGCCTTGCTAAGGACCCTCCTCAAGGTAGCCCCCATCTAATGACTGGTTTACTCGGTGGTATAGGGTCCAGCATGCTTGCTCCATTTCACGACAATTCTTCAGAACTCCCCAGTGGTCATCTGAGACCTGTGTTGAGGTGACATTGCACAGTGACTTCTCCCTCCGCTCCCCCACCTGCCCCTCCAGCTGGTGACACCGGAGCATGCCCTAAAGAAGTCTGCTTCATGCTCCTTTTCATCTCACAGCTTGCACTCGAAGTTCAACTCACTGGCACCAAACATTGTTTTTCTAGATTTTCCTGTGTACGTGTGCATGGTTGGAGGAGCCCAAACTGAGAAAATACTATATTTTATTGTAAATTTTATATTTATATCCCTCTTCTCTGTTTCACAATGAGACTATAGAGGGCAGGGAGTGTACATTGAATCTACCCATAACATTTATGACTTTATCATCAAGAGTAGTTCTCGATAAATGTTTCCTTAAGAAGCTCTGCAGTTGATTAATCTTTTCTCCAGAGGCTAGATTAACATTAAGATAAAAATTAATATAGACATTTGCATAGTTAACTAAGGGCTTCAAGTTGTATACACTTTACTTGAAGTCTCTGAGTGAAATTTTATTTTTAATCTTTAGTTTAAAAAATTCTAAAAATATAAACATGAATTACATTGAACACAATTATATATTTGTGAACTGGAGAGGACATCTTATCCCTTTAATATCCCATACTTAAGGCAAGTGAAAATTTGAATACATACATATTTAGAATAGTATTAATAATTGTATAATATGACAAATGAATTATTTGCTATATGTATTCATAACTGTACAAATTAGAGCCATTTAAATTAAGATATAGAAATTAGTATTTACTTTAATATTTTTCTATAATGAAAACTTTGAAAAGTATTTGTTGCTTGGTCCAATATGGACTTCTATAATTTCTGGAGTTTAACTTTCTGCTTACATAGGAATTCAGAATCCACCCATCTATGAAGTCAAGACCTATAGTCATACTGTTTGCTAAAAGTGTAAACAAGTGAGCTTTGTTTGTGGCTCCTCTAGTTTATGAAGTGAGATTAAATGCTGTCTAATCACTTTTCTACTTAAAAATTCTATCTTGTTATCTCAAATGAAAGTTCCAGTCTCACACATTTGTTGAAGTAAAGCAACATGGATAAATTATAATAAAGACAGAATCATGTCTTTTTTCCTGATAGAACTTCATTATTTTTTTCTAAATAGATGCTGAACTTAGGTTATCCTGATTTATACCCAGCTTCCCAGGATTCCCTTGTGGTTCAGAGAGTAAAGGATCTGCCTGCAACGCAGGAGACCTGAGTTCAATCCCTGGGTCAGGAAGAGCCGCTAGAGAAGGGATGAATACCTACTCCAATAATCTTTCCTGGAAAATTCTATGGACAGAGGAGCCTGGTGGGCTCCTCTGGGGTTGTAAAGAGTCAGACACGACTGAGTGATTAACACCTCCCAGTCCTACAATTTAATTATGTTCTTTTCATTTATTCAATATGTATTGATTTAAAAGCTACATTTTATCAAGCACCATAAATGTTTGGGGGTACATCAGTGAAGAAAACAAAAATCTCTGCTGTCATGGAGATCACATTCTTTGGTGATACAGTGAAAATAATAAACATATACACTATATTTTAGGAGACAAGGACTCAATATAAAATATGTGAAGCAAAAAAGGTTATATTAAGTGTGTCATTGGTAGAAATTGTGGCAGGTTGCAGTATTAAATAAGGGTGATCATTGAAGTCTTAGCTGAGAAGCTGAACTTTGAGCTCTACTTAAACTAAAGAGGGAATTAGCCACTCTGACACTTGAGGCAGAGAACCCCAAGCAGAAGTAACATCGAAAGCAAAGGGGCCAAAGCTGGGATATGTTTTGAATGTTTAAGGAAGTATAAGGATATGGTGCGGCTGAAACAGAGCAAGGAGAGGAGGCAGAAATCAAAGGTGGGATTGGTGGTGAAGACAGAGAGCCTCTACAGCACCGTGGGCCTTTGAAGGACTTTGGAGATGACTACGTGAAAGGGGCCGGCTGTGGACGATTTTGAGCAGATTTTAGGAGAGCAACATAGTCCTCCTTACCTTTCAAATGATAAAATTCTGACTTTGATAAGAATAGCTTAAGAAGTGGGAGTGTCAAGAGTTGAAGCAGAGAGACCTTTTAGAAAGTTATTAATGATATGCAGGTGACAGGTGGTGACAGGTCTACACATTAGCAATGAAAATGGTGAGAGGTGATTGGCTTTTGGGTATACTGAAAAGATAATGGCAAAAGGAAAGTCAATGAGTATATTGAAAGAAATAGTGGCAAAGTAATTTCTACTGGAATTGTTATTGAAATATCTATTGGCTATGGGATATGAGAGAAAAAGAAGAACTAAGGATTAATTCATATTCTTGGTTTGAACAACAGAAATGATGGTGCTGGCACCAAATAAGATGGGAATGCTGTGGTAGAATAGGTTTTGGATTGGCAGAGGTCAGTACATGACAAAATGCAGGTGTTTATTGTGTATCTAAAGAGAGTACTGTGTAGGTGGTGTATAAGACTGCAGTTCATGGGTGTGATCTATGGAGATAAATGGACAGACTTGTCATGTGACACAAAAACACGTATTTGGCATGTGTTCTTCAAAACCTTGAAAAAGAATAGGTTACCAAGTGAGTGAGTATAAATGGAGAAGTGAAGTGGAAAGCAGAGAACAGGAGAGCAGGAAGCTCTAGCGTTATAAGGAAGGTGAAAATTGTAGAAGTAAGCAAATTAGCTTGAGAAGGATCCACTTATGAACTAGGAGAAAGACCAAGTGAGTGTGTTTCCCTTGAAATCAAAGGAAGAAAGAGTGTCAAAGGAAAGAGTGATTAGCTGCCTAAAATTCTGGCCAATAATTCACTTTAAAAAAGGTCTGAAATTGATTGTTTCATTTAACAACCAGGAAATATTTGGTGACTTGATCAGATAAGTTTAGGAAGTATGGTGGGAATGGAGCGGAACTGCAGTGTTTTTAGGGCAAAAAGAGAAGGGAATCAGAGACTATGAGTCTGGTCAATTTTCCTGAGCATTTTTGCCCAAAAAAGGAGTAAGAAACTGGATGGAGGCTGATAGAGGAAATGGATCAGAAAACGGTTTTGTTATTGTAGTAGCTGTTGTTTTCAGCCTTTTATTTTGCTATGTTTTTTAAGATGGGGAAAATAACAGCATGTTTACGTGCCAGTGAAAATTATCAGTAGAGATTGAAAATGGAAGATGGAAGAGAGAGAGCAGAGGAGATGAGAGGCCTTCTGGATTGTGCAGTGAGGATTTACCAACTCCTCTTTTCAGTATAACAACAATGCCACTGTTGAAATTTATAAAACAATAATAAAAGAGTAATCAATCATGTAAAAATTCCATAAAGTTTAATAAGGCCATAAATAAGTAGAGAAATATTCAAAAAATTCTGAATTCCAGTAGGTGTGGCCAGTATTGATGCCTGCATTGGTTTGCTGGAGCTGTCATAGCAAAATCCCACAGACTGGGTGGCTTAAATGACAGACATTTATTTTCTTACAGATATGAAGGCTAGAAGTTGAAGACCAAGATGGTGGCAGTTTTTATTTCTTCTTAGGTCTGTCTCCTTGGTTTGCAAACCGCCACCTTCTTTCTGTGTCTTCACATGGTCATTCCTCTGTGAATTTTTATGCCTACATCTTAATCTCATCTTAATCTCTGAAGAATTGATGCTTTTGAACTGTGGTGTTGGAGGAGACTCCCTTGGACTGCAAGGAGATCCAACCAGTCCATCCTAAAGGAAATCAGTCCTGAATATTCATTGGAAGGACTGATGTTGAAGCTGAAACTCCAATACTTTGGCCATCTGATGGGAAGAGCTGACTCATTTGAAAAGATCCTGATGCTGGGAAAGATTGAGGGCAGGAGAAGAATGGGATGACAGAAGATGAGATTATTGGATAACATCACTGACTCAATGGGCATGAGTTTGAGTAAACTCTGGGAGTTGGTGATGAACAGGGAGGCCTGGCACGCTGCAGTCCATGGAATCGCAAAGAGTTGAACACAACTGAGCTACTGAACTGAAGGACACCAATTATATTGGAACAGCACCCCCTTGTATGGCCTTATTTCATCTTAATCGCCTGTTTAATGGCCCTCTCTCCAAATACAGTCACATTCTCAGGTACTGAGGACTTCTTCATATGAATTGGTGGGGAGGACATAGTTCAGATCATAATAGTGATGTTTAGGCCTCAGTCTGCCCCCTAGCTCTATCTTAGGGGGCTGATTTTATTTGGAACATAGCATGGAGAATTCCTTGTCTAAGGGTGTTGTTGAAAACAATGGAGATGTTGGTAGTGAGTAACTAATGTGAGACCTTTAGCTCTAGTAGTACAAGCAAAATGGAAGACAATCAGAGGAAGATTCTTCTTGGGATTACAGTTAACTTGGGGGGTCAGGAGGGCTGCGAGCAGGAGGTAAACTGTGTTAACCCAGGAGGAAAGAGAACAGGGTGTGAGGCAGAGAAAGTATTTCCTAAGTCTCATGCAGACCCATCAACAAAGGGCAGAAGCCACACTGGCATATGGGGCTTAAATATAACCTCTGTCAAAATATTGAGTGAACAATAAACAACTCTGACCCAGGGTTCCTAAGAAAACAAGCTTAAAAATAAAACTACACTCATGTCTGGCAAACTCTAAGAAATTATGTTCATGCCCAAAGCTGTATCCACTCGGAAGTGAAGTCATGAGGTGAGCTGAGCTGTCAGATATGGGAATTGTTGGTTAGGACAAGTCAAGATGAAAGTAATGATGAGGCTTTATTCATTTGTTGCAATAATATAAGCAAGAGACTAGGTAGAAACTTCAGCTTCTGGAATGTTCTGTTTTTTCTACATGGGTTGGCACTGGACAAGAGATATATATATTTAGTTCAGTCGCTCAGTCATGCCCGACTCTTTGTGACCCCATGAACTGCAGCATGCCAGGCTTCCTTGTCCATCAGGAATTCCCAGAGCTTGCTCAAACTCACGTCCATCAAGTCAGTGATGCCAATCAACCATCTAATCCTTTGTCGTCCCCTTCTCCTCCTGCCTTCCATCTTTCCCAGCATCAGGGTCTTTTCTAANAGCATGCCAGGCTTCCTTGTCCATCAGGAATTCCCAGAGCTTGCTCAAACTCACGTCCATCAAGTCAGTGATGCCAATCAACCATCTAATCCTTTGTCGTCCCCTTCTCCTCCTGCCTTCCATCTTTCCCAGCATCAGGGTCTTTTCTAAGGAGTCAGTTCTTCACATCAGGTGGTCAATTATTGGAGTTTCAGCTTTAGCATCCGTTCTTCTAATGAATATTCAGGAGTGATTTTCTTTAGGATTGATAGCTGTATTAGGTTGGTCAAAAAGTTTGTTCAGATTTTTCCTTAGGGTGTTATGAAACAAAACTGAATGAACTTTTTGGCCAACCCAATGTCAGCAAAAATGCAGGGAAATCATCTCATTGCTGAGGGAGCTTCAACTAAAAGCTCCTGTCATTTTATGAATCTGGGGCTGGAGGGCAGCAAGAGTGGGCTGAGTAGGAGTAGAAAGGTACTGAGAGCTGAATCAGAGTGGAGCAAAGGGTCTACAAGTCCTTC